>CM067505.1:31076565-31250272 GCA_034509495.1 Acestrorhynchus altus
ACCACCTCTTTTCTGAACTGCTGCCATTGCATCATTGCTTGGCAGCTAATGTGTTCGGATGGTCACCAGCTCAAATTAAATGGCTAACAGATGCTTGTGCTGGCCAGTATAAGAGAGCGCCATCTTTCCACCCAGTGAGAGCATGGCCAATTTGATGATGTAGAACCTGGGATTGAAACCTGCAATCCTCAGATCATAGCGCATTAGACTGTGCCACTCGGAACCCTGTAATGTTGTTATGTAATGTGGAACATGCAACATGGAACACAAAACCAAGTAAATCTAACCTAGGCTCATAGTCATCTCTCTCTCTCTCTCTCTCTCTCTCTCTCTCTCTCTCTCTCTCTCTCTCCATTGTCTGGAATTTTTGGGATGAGTTGGATTTTCCTGACCTTACTAACACTTGTAGTCATTGAATGCATTCAAATCAACGACTTCCATGGTCAGTAGGAGCAGTTACTCCAACAAAAGCGGGAATGTAGTCCAGTGATGGCAGTGACATTCCGATCTCTGCTGAGTTTTACCTGTTGAATGTTTTTTTTTTTTTTTGATCACACAAACAGTTTCAGTATCATTTTTCCTGAAATGTTAGTGGAAGCTTAGAGGAAAGAGCCATGCTTGTAGGAGAGATGTAAGAATATGATTCTTGTCCAAACCCCTCCTTTGTTGTAGACCTAGTTTTGTACTGATTGATGAAATCTGACTCATAGTGGAGTATAAAAGCAGATTAATTAAAGGCTCTAACCTTACATTAGCTGGTTAAAGTTACAAAAGAATGCATGAAACAGTTAAAAAGGACTTGTAATTTGAGAAAGACCAATAGAAGCTGACAACAATTTCTAAAAGGCTGCAGCAATTTCCCCTTTTAACTGGGGCTCCCCACCCTCTCCTGTCTTTATGGTCAGTCATTCTGAAACGGTCAAAAGGAGTTTGTAATTGCCACAGGATATCTCTTCAGTAACGTTCTGTCTCTAGTTTTAATTGTAACTGCTTACAGAGACCTGCTCTACTTCACAGCCCCTTTTAGAACAATGACCTGATTAAAAAGCAATTAGTGGAGAAGGTGGAAGGAAGGTACACTCCAGAAGGCGAGGAGCTATTATAGGATCAAAACAAGAAAGTGTGAAAACAGGAATGAAAGTAGTGCCAGATTTAACACTAGAACTGACAATGGTTAGAGTCAATACGGAAAAATACCACCTTAAATTAGAACCAGTTTTATGAGGAACGTAAATGTATGCTGAAGTGCTTGAGGTTTGCTTCAAAGACATATTTAAACAGTGAGACTCAGGTATATAAAAATTGAATTGCACTACGTAGGAAGAAATAATATTAAGTCAGTATTACATCTGAATTTAATCAAGTCCATGATTGGACATTAACCATTTTTTGTCATTTTGCATCTGAGCGACACAATGAATTTGAGAAGAACCAATGATATATGATGTTTGACATCTCCTATTTTATATGCTCAAAATTAAGTGGCCTGTCTAACATGACAATAATCAATTATAGTTATAGAAGAATTACATGGATATAAATATTACTGTCAGTGTCTGTCTGATGTCCAGAATCTTTGCAGATCATAAAATGCAATGTTTGCCTGGTCTTTCAAGCAGTTGCCTTCAGTTTTATCTTCAGTAAGGTAAAGGGGTAAAGGTAAAGATGCTCATAGACCCACTGTGTTTTGCACACAGGGGAATTTGTCCTTCGCATTTAACTCATCCACACACAGTGATACATAAACACACTAGTGAATTCACACACTAGGGTGCAATGAGCACATGTGCCCGGAGCAGTGGGCAGCTCTGTCCATAGCACCCAGGGAGCAGTTGGGGAGTTAAGTGCCTTGCTCAAGGGTACATCAGCCATGGATTTGAACCATGTTTCCAGTCACAAGGCTGGTTCCCTAACCACCAGGCCATTGCAGTCGGTTGTCCAGTTACCTTGAAAATGGAGGGACTGTGTTAAAAATATCATAATTCCTAACATTAAGTACAATATTTTTGTTAAACCCCTTGAATCTAATTCCATTGGTATGGAGCATAGAGGCAAATGACAAAATTGTGCCACTGTCCAAATGCTTGACCAGAGTGTATGTGAGATTATTCAAGATGGCTGGAGAAGCATCTTAGATATCCTAGGTTTTACGAGCTAGGAACTGCATAGGGGGCACCACTCACAGCACACCATACCACATTTCATAATGCTACATTCACCCACTTCTGTAACAATTTTTTAAACTGCGTGTCCGTCTGGATCACCAAATGCTATAAATGTGAATGTAAGATATCCCAGGTTATTTCTAAAAGGTTAAGACTGATTAAAACAAAAGAAAAATAGGGGATGCTGGATGTGTTAAATCCTACTTTTAAGTCACTGCTGAAGTCCATATGTGTTATTTCACAGTTTTGTTTGCAGTGGACTTTATCAAACATTCACAACAACCCAGCTCTAATTTCATTAATTTTCTTTCCATTATGCAACAGATGGATGCAGTCATATATTTCTTAATTCAAATGTAGCAGTAAACATGAGCATATCAGGTTTTAACCCCAGCATCACAAACCAAGTGTATCCTTACACTCATACAGTTTCTTTAAATATGAATAATAGGCAAAAATATGAAAAGCCCTTATCTATGAGCAACTGTGACCAAACATTAGGCACTGTACATTAAACTTCAAACTACAGCAAATGCATAAATACCTTAGCCCCAAGCCTGAAACCAGAGCCAGGGAATCTAGAAAGCATAGTGTTTCCACCGAGACTTTCAGCCAAGGAAGTACACCAGGTTAAAGCCATAAATCAAAAGAGAGGCCATTTAAGTTGGTGAGCTACTGCCAGGCTTAAAATGAAGGATGATAGAGGTTGCTATCATCCCTAGCTTTGGTATATGGAGTGTGTTATCGTGCTTTTCACTCAGCATGATTAATAAAGAAGCTTCTGCCTTGAGAGGTCACCCCTGGGGAGCCTGAGCTGTCAAGTAGGTGGGATGGCTCAGGTTTGACCCCACTCCAGCATGGATCTGCACACACTGTGCCCAGACCTCTGGTCCAGGTTCTTTTTTGATCTGCTGCCAAGGCGTCAACACAGCAATGCCCTTTTCGCACACGTGTGGCCCACCACCTCAACCTGAAACACATATACACATACAGAGAGAGAGAGAGAGAGAGAGAGAGAGAGAGAGAGAGAGAGAGAGAGAGAGAGAGAAGATTCTCAGGCATATTGAATTAAGGCCTACTGCCATGACTGAGGACTTCAGAGAAGAAGTGTATTTCACCCTGGACAAGCTGGATGAAATACCTTTAGCAGTCTTTAGAAATATGGTACAGATGCCAGAAACAGCTGCAAACCTGAAGCGTTCAGTGAACAGGTTTCAGAAAACAATCACTTCTTCAATTGTGTCTTTTAACTTGGCGTGTCATTTGGTGTCAATTTCATTGAAATTGACAATAATTTCCAATAACAATGAAATAAAAAATACAGTGTTATTTGTTTACATAAAATACATTTCATATAAACTGTTGTAGCAGTGTGATAAGCACTAAAACTGCTTTTTCCCCTCAGATGTTTAACTGACAAGGTTTTCAACCTAAATGACGAGCAATGAAAAGAAATCAAATACTGAAAAAAGAGAAAACCAGTAACAAGTAAATTCACCCCAGAATCAGTGGGTCTCCCACCCACTCAGCATGTTTGAAAAACGAATGTTAGAGAGTTGAGAACCAGCATGTGGAGGTGGGGCTTAGAGTAAGCAGCCAGTCAGAGGCTTCCCTGCTTCTTATGTTGTTGTGGCGAACAGGAAGTCCATTAACATTTGAGAATTTGCCACCGACTGCAACATAAGAGTGGGCAAATTTAGGGAAAGACACTACCTGAACAGCATAACATTAGCCAAAAGTAAAGCATAGTTACCGTGGCATTACCACACAGGCCACAGCGAAATGATGCCTTTGCTAGGTTTGGAAAGAGCATGAGTGTTATTGGTCACCATAAAATGTTAATTGTTGGACAAATCACATGTTTTACTCAAATGCCACTAGCTCTGTTTTTAAACACAGATGTGGAGTTTTCTTACACTTTAATAATGTAATAATGTTTTCCAAAGTATTCCAACGAAGAGAAGAGTTATGATACAAAGTTTGTTTGATTAATGGTGTCCTTGAAAGAACAAATATTGAAATAATTAAATAATCAGAGCCAATTGGTAAAACCCATGTAAGCAAAACGGAGCTTTAAAACGGCTCAAATCCAAAACCCCCTATATTGTTATACCTATACCTACCTAATTCATTTACAACCTCAAAATTTAAAAACATCCAAACCACAAGAGACAGCCTTTCAAGCCAACATGCAATGCTTATTTTGAGACAATATAGAAATGATCTCAATACAGAAATTATTGCTTTGCTTAAATGTTATTGCTTTTTTTGTCTTATTGCTGAAATTTCTTTAAAGCTGCTTAGTTGTTAAAAGCACTATGCACATACATTTGATTTGATTTCAAAATCACGCATTGGTTATGTAGCCTAGCAGCTGGTCTACATGAAAACTACCAACAAATGAACAAAAACATATATTTCTATGAGAAGAATCCAGCAAAATGACCCAAAATGCTCAACCCCAGCATTTGGGGAGAAAACATAACACCGCAGTGAAGGAGCACATTTCATTTTGTCATTTACAAATGGGGTTCTGGCAAAGCTGGGAGAGTTTCAGGCACAGATAAGCATGAAAAACCTGGCTGTTTTTGCACAGCATTAATCACATTAGTCAATGAGCCCTTTTCTAACACCCATCTGCTCAGATGCATCATTACAAATTTCACTTTCGGTGCTTTAATTTAGCCACTCATTGTCAAAAGACAGCTTGCATATGTGAAAACACTCAAAAATCATTTAAGCAGCTCACCTCATGCATGCACATGTGGTGAATTTGTCAGTAACAGACACCTTAAACCACGGTGCCTGACCTGTGCCCCCAGGCTAACATGCTCATCGACACTAATTACCAGCACATCTCCAGTTTGAAGCGTATCATCATATATTCTGTGTCTGTCCTAAAGCCTTCTCTCTGAGGCCTCATTCATTAGCACTGGTGGAGTGGAGCGAAGGGTGCATGTTTACCTTCAGCAGTAATGCTGTGCTGTTTTGATAAGCAGAAACAGAGGAGATAGGCCCAGATTTTGTGGCAGGAGTCATAGATGAGCTGGAGCACGTCACTGAGGTTAATGGTTCAAGCAGATGTGAGGGGACAACCCCAGGCTGACCCGCAGCACAGCCTCAGAGCCCCAAAAGACATCCAGCAGGAAGATTTACGCTTGCATGGTAAACAAAAAAGCATGGCCCTCAACATAGGCAGCAGTCAGTGTGACACATTAAGCATGTGCTAAGCGTTTGTTAGAACCGTGCTGTATTTTGGTGATTAAGCGTTGAACTATAAATACAGACCAGCTGCCGTTTAGATAAAGCATGTGCATTTTATTCTCAACACAATATTACACGTCTTAGTGAAAATGAGCATGAAGTGTAGCAGATTTAATCTTCATTAATCATAATTAACCTGTTCTAACATTTACAGCTGATTTAACAGTGAAAAAAATGTCTAGTGTGACATTTCTCTGCGAGGAATTACACAACAAACATAACAAAAAACATTATTCTGCCTTGACAAATCATTTTCTATTTGATTATATTAGATAATACATAGAATGTAAATACATTAATACATAAGTATCCAGACACCCTTCACACTTGATGGTTCTTCAGTAAAGAAAATGGTTCTATATGGAACCACTCAAAGAACCCATTCATTCATTTTCTGAACCGCTTATTCCTGAATAGGGTCACAGGTGAGCCGGTGCCCAGCCAGCAACTCTGAGCGCAAGGGCAGGAAACAACCCTAGACAGGGCACTAATCCATCGTAGGGTGCACACACACACACACACACTAAGGGCCACTTTAGAGTCACCAATTCACCTATCATGCATGTCTTTGGACTGTGGGGGAAACCGGAGTACCCGGAGGAAACCCACGCGAACACAAGGAGAACATGCAAACTCCACACAGAAACTTCCCAGGTCCTTCTTGCTGTGAGGCAACAGCGCTATCCACTGCGCCACCACACTCAAAGAACCATTTGCACAAATAAATGGTTCTTTGCATTGTAAAAGGTTTCTTCAGATCAATGGAGAATGTGCTGTAGAGTGTTCTATATAGAACCTTCTGTATAGCACCACAAAAAATGGTTCTTCCACTACAAGCTTGATATCGTAACAGTAGTAGAACCCTTTTAGGTGCTACACAGAACCATCTACAGCACATTCTCTATTCATCTGAAGAGCCCATTAATAATACAAAGAGCCCTTTATTCATGCAAATGGTTCTTTCAGTGTCCATGGTTCTATTTAACAAAGAAACCATAAAGTACCATAAATACTATGAAGGTGTGTTTCTTAGTAACATTTAAGGAGCACTCATATGTATGATCTGCATAGGAAAGCACTTTCCACTGAATACTACACTCTGTAGCATCCACACATGAGCCTAAGGTCACCCTGCCTTATGCCAAAAGTAAGAGCTAAAGCCCCTGGGATTTAGCTGTAGACCAGTGGAACTGGGATCTCTGGAGTAATACCTTTGGGATCAGATGGAATGGCAGAACTAATCATCCAACATCAGGACCTGACCTCACTAATACTCACTAATTGTGGATCACACACCAATTATCATTATGATTATAGTGCAATCAAACACTTAAAGACATTTTCCAAAATCTAAAGCCTTCAGAGGAAGTTAGAAGATGGATACCCTTGATTATAGAAGAAACATTTGATGATGAGGTGTATACACACTTCTGAATAAATGCCTTCATAAAACCAATGGTTCTTTGAGCAAAGTCATAGAAGAACAAATTTTGTGATGGAGATATGTGAGTGAGAAGGTTCCACAAGTGGTTCTTCTACAGCATTGTTCAAAGATCCATAAGAAACAGCTTTAGTTTTAAGAATGAAGTGGATAGAAAAGGAACTGCTTTTCAGGTAATGAAGAATGTGGGCAGTGGTGAAAATAACCGTGATGCAACCGTGCAGTTGCAGACAGCAGCTGACAGACACGCAGTGTTTTCTGATGTAGTGCAACTTGGCTTCGCTGACTAAAGGGTCTTAATCTTATCAGAGGGATGAAAATAGAGGGCAACACTGGACCTGCAAGTGTCAGCTGTAACTCACACTGTGTTTAACGTATCACAACAAGATCACAGGTTGTCAAAGCCCTGCATTTCTGCTAATGTGCTATTGATACCCTGTCTGCAAGGGCTACTTCACTGTGCTCTACTCTGTTGTGAGAATACTATAATGCATTTGAGCCGACGGAGAAGCTGTGCCCTGGTGGTCAGTGAACCAGCCTTGGGGCTGGAGGGGTATGACTGAAGTGCCCTTGAGCAAGACACTTAATTCCCCAGCTGCTCTCCTGGTGCTGTGGATAAGGCTGCCCACCACTCTGGGCATGTGGATGGTTTAAATGCAGAGGACAAATTCTCCTGTCTGCAAAAGACAGTGGGTGAGCACCTTTACCTTACCATAGATTTGGGTCATGGGTCATACTCATCAGATTCAGTGTGGACCTGTTATTATGAAATGAATTCCATTATATATTGTTTAATAAAAGTACAACTAAAAAGAATTGTGAAAACTATTACTTCTACCATCATTATCACTACCTCTATTACAACTGAATAAAGTCCTCAAGTGTAATTCACAACCACACACTCCCAGAAACAACCACCCACCTTGAGGACTGCACTGAACCTGATGTGAGGAGAACATGGTAACTCTACCATGATTGGGCCTTGAACACAAGTCCCCAGCCCTGGGAGGGGAATGTGCTAACCACCAAGCCACCATGCCACCCACTATTATTATACTATGTTTATTACAACTATAAATACTACTATCACCACCACTATACTTAATTATGCTACTACTACTAATGTTACTATTTCTATTACTGCTATTATTATTATTATTATTATTAGTAGTAGTAGTAAAAAAAATAATAATAAAAAAAAATAATAATAATATAATAATAATAATAATAATAATAATAATAACAATAATAATAATAATAATAATAATAATAATAATAATAATAATAATAATAATACCACTACTACTACTACTACCTTTGTGGTAATAAGAATCTACAGGATCTAAGCGTGAGGAATCTCTAGATTCAAACCTTGTCTACTAGCTAAGGATATTCTGAGTGAAGAGCAAAGCACTTTTGTAAGTCGCTCTGGAGAAGGCGTCTGCTAAATGCCGTAAATGTAAATGTAAAACTATTATCAATCTTATACTACTGATGCAAGTACTAGTAGTATTATTACTACTATTGCATAGTATTGCTGCTACTCATACATTTATCACTAGTACCAATAAAAACAAATTGTAACTCCACTTGCAATAACTTTCAGGCTTTGAGGGCTGAGGCTTTGGGGGCTGTCTGGTGGCAATGAAACAAAGGAAAGCCAGGTTTATGGAAACACACTGGCCCCCATTTGCAGGCCCCCGGCCAAGCTCCTGGAAAACAGTTTGTGAGCATTTGACGTCTCCTCCCAAAAAAACAGTATAAGGCCCAGTATATACCCCTGACCTCCGTCTCTGCTGGGAACCCCACTGGCGCCATAAGGCCTGTGTTATGCTTGCTGCTATTAGCCTCTTGGAAATTGGCCTTTAAAAAGCTGAGCAAACAGAGCTGCTACCCCTCTGAACCAACAACTCACCCATCCAATACACAAACCACCAATGAGCATGCTCCGTACGGACCCTGAGTAAATTCATCAGCGGAGCATTGGGATGCTAAACAGTGCTGATTGCTGTGACAATAAGCCAAGTTCTGCATCCAACTGAGTTGAAAAGACCTGATTCCTTGTGTGAAGTGACTTGATTTCCACAGGAGTAAAATGGGTGAACTAGTACGCTACTGTTTAGTAGTAAGTAAACAAAGACAAAGTGGTGCTGATGTGATGTATTTTACCATCGCTGTCATAACAAAACCTCATATCTCTTCCCCGCAAATACTAACGGTGGACGCATCTACTAACGGCATTATGCATCTTCTAACAGTTACTGCCAGCATGTAAAGCACATTCCAAGTCTTCTCAAACTGGTTTCATGAAATGGCAATGGGCCTCATTTCCCAAAATTCAAATCAAACCAAGAATCATCTTTGGTTTGTTCTTGAGAAAAGTCTAAACAAAAAGTCAACCCGTTTTTTAAGGCAACCAATTCACCATGTGTGTTAACGCAGATGGAATTTGGCCTTTTAACACATCTGTGTAGTGAACACACACATACACAATAGTGAGACAGTAGATAACCTTCACTGTAGCACCCAGGGAGTAGAGAGGGTTAAAGGCCTTCCTTTAAATGGCCTACAGTGGCATCTTGACAAACCCACGTATCGAACCCACAACCTTGCCACTGAGCCACTACTGCCACTGTGGTCACAGCTCTGCTCTTATAGTGATGGATTCCATGCTCATAAACTGAACAAATCCCAAATAGGAAAACACTGGTGAATGTCAGAATCTTTGTGAAAGCAATATTTACTAAGTCAGGCACAATGAGTCCAGTGTTCTTCATTGGCCTTCCCAGTTACCAGTTTTGAATCCAACAGAACATTTTTGGGATGTGGTAGAACAGGAGATTAGCAAAATCTCCAAAAGTTGTCCTGAAAAATCCTGCAGGAATTGTGTAACTCAATCATTTCAATATTGACCAGTAGCTCCAAGGGACACTTCCAAAATCTTGCAGAATGCATGCCATGAGCAAAGGAAGGTCCTACCCAAAATTACCATATAATGTATATTTAAGGTGGATTCATGTATTTGGGTGTTCAGGTTCAATACATTAGGCCTACTTTGTCATTGTGCTGGTCAGAGCTGACTATGCTCTTACTGGTGGCAGCTCAGGGTTTGTGTGAGGACGGCTGGGCAGTAGGCCCAGAAGCTGGTGCCAGGGGAGCATTTCAGCGCTGGAGCTCCTGTGATCCCCCCTCCACTTTTCAGCCTGTCACAACAGCCTAATCTGAACCTGCTGATACATGAGGGTTCACATGGCTCCTTCTGATGGGTCATTTCAGTCTGGCCCCTGCAGCAGTGCACTCTTCCACCTTTTGGGAATTGCTCCAAGTGTGTTTTTTGTTTTCCAGGCAGGAGATGGACAGACTCCCACAGCACCATAATAGTACTCTGTCAATGCTCTCTCTCTCTCTCTCTCTCTCTCTCTCTCTCTCTCTCTCTCTCTCTCTCTCTCTCTCTCTCGCTCGCTCTGCTTCTGCTCTTCCTTCTCTCCCAACCTTAGGGACTGAGTGATTCCAAACAGCAGAAGCAGGATGTTTCCTGCTGAAAGGCTCTGTAAAGTCTCAGCAGAGCATGACGAGAGTTTGCTTAGTTGAGATTTAGAGCTTGAAAGCTAGTAAGTCAACAAATGAATAAGCAGCAGTGCTACACATGGGTTTATATTCTCCCTTCTCATTATCCTCAAACAGGGAGCGGCGAAGATGGAGATTTACTAACTACTGGGAAGCACAACACTCACTTGATCTACAGGAAAAAAACAAGAGTTGTGTAAGGCTGTATGGCCTGTACTGTAGAGTTAGATCATTCTAACGCACACAGTGTGACCAAATGTTTGTGCACACCCCTTCTAATGAATACATTCAGCTGCTTTAAGTTCCAACCACATTTACAAATGCACACACAGCTTGTCTAGTCCCTGTGGGGTGTTTTTTGTTGTATTGACATATCCTAGCAGGTTTTAAATGATGGACATTGTGTTAAGGGCAGTCACTGGAACAGTCTGTGCATGCGAATGTCCACAGACATGACTATTGGATCACTTTACACGTGTGTGTTCCTTCATCTGCTGCAAACCACATGCTATGGTAATATCCACGCCACCAGTAGTGTGCACAGTACAGCCATAAGAGCATCTCACTTCTCTCGAACACTTCACACTGATCCAACTGGTTTTGAGCTCTTCTCAGAGGCGCAGTTCTCTTGTGAAAGATGCTACTAACCAAACAGCAGGAGTCAGAATGGAAAGCATGCACAGCACAGTGACCTTTTATAATCAGACAGGTACAGCAATAGGGCCCGTTCTTTCTTACACCACATATATAGCCGAGTATGAAAGCTGAATCATTCACATGTCTCACAATGTCAAACCTACCCTCCAAGTTTCTGTGTGGTCAGGTTTTAGTAACACACTTTTGGCAAGTATCACAGTTTGTAATCCCTTGTTGTAGCATTTAAGAGTCTTTTTTGTTTTTCACTCTCATTCTTCCAGCAAAAGGCTTTTAGTTTTTTTGACATTCTTTGGCCCTCTTGCTGAAATGATCTTCTGAGGTTTATCCACAGATTGTTGATGATGTTTAGGTCAGGGACTGTGAAGGCCATGACAGAACCATTGTATACAGATGTGATGTTTTTTGCCTCTACAATTTTCTGGTAAGCCACTGACTCAGGGAGCACAGGCCCAAAATTGTTGGAGACGTATTGTTCCCCTGTACTTTTTTCTCCAAGCTTACATTTGCTTGCTGTGCCCAAAAAGGTCTATTTTAAAGGTCTATTTTAAATTCATCAGTCGACAGGACTTGTTTCCAAAATGTATCAGGCTTGTTCCGATGTCCATTTATAAAATCTTTCTTTTTTTCTTTCTTTTTTTTTGTGAGGATGCACAAAAGGTGTTCATATTTGTGCAGGTGTCACTACACAGTGGAACACTGCACCACCATTTCAGAGTCTCAATGAAGGTTTTTTTGTCAAACTGCTTTGCTTTTAATGTCCTGCAGGTGGGTGAAATTTTACTGGGTCTCCCAGCTCCTCAACTTTCCCTTCACTGTTCCTGTTACCTTAATTAAATTATGAACTTAAAAATGACAAAGTGAAAATATTTTGTTGTATATCTCTTGTATAGCCCTTCTCAATATTTCCTCAAATAATACACTCATTTTGCTAGAAATGTTAAAATTTTATCTTTAATTCTTTCCTTTTTTTCGCAGAGGTCTCCAACCTTTTGCATTCCATTGTCATACTATTGGTCCTTAAAATCCTTCATATTATTTATACTGTTACCCGTATAAATGATAATCACACCTTTGTTCAGTTCACTCTAATGCTCAAAGATGCTCAATAGAATTCAGCAGACTCAGTGTCATAGCTCAGCAGTTTTCCCTGAACACATCAAAGACATAGAAACAATGTCTCTGAAATGTATCTTCTTCTTAGGTAGTTTAGTCTTTAATAGTCAGTGACTAAACCACCGTAGTTAAAATAACCAGATGCCCACACAGGTCACAGACTCGCTTCATAACAACTAAGTGTTAAAACTCCAGCATCATTCTCCACAAAGGCTTTCATCTCCTTTCATGTGTGCCGACTCACCAATGGAGAGTTTATCAGTGGAGCCGGTGCTGTGTTTATGACTCCTCATAAAACTATGGAGATTACTTCGCATGCTTGGTAAAGTTTACACCATCTCCCACTGTTTTACACTCACACCATTTTACTCACTTCTCACACAGCACAAATGAGTAACTGGATGAGTGTATACATATTACCGTCACTTAAAGAGCAATACAACAGCCAGCAGATGTGTTCTGGGCAAAAACCTGCTGTTAAAACAACTGTAGCCTGGAGCTTAAGATGCTTTTGTAGTAACTGGCAAATCTGATGTTGAAGCAAATAATAGATTTTGATTTTTTATGTACCTCGTCTCAAACGAAGTACTTTGGAATTTAGCTCACTACTTATAATGCAAATAAGCAGGGTACCTGAATAAACGCAGTGCTGAGCCCTAATGGAGCAGTTCTTCTAGGAGATGACTGTAAAAACTTTTTATACATTTTCTCTGTGATAAAACTGCAGTATCTGAAGACATTCAAAGGACTTCAGTCCTGGCAAGTCACTAGAGCAGAGGTCACTCTTAGGCGCACCACATCCACCTGGGTCGAGATCCAGACACTGTCCTATCAAGACATGGACCTAAACCTTTTTTAAACATGCACAGTGAGCTACACATACTTAATTCGTCATCACAATTATTCCACACATGTAGCTGCCATTATAATCTGCCTCTTTAATCAGACTGTGGGACCCAGCTTTTCTAACATGGGTTTTGAGTCATTGTGCAGATACCCACAGCAGCACTTCCTCCATCCTCCATCCTTCACTGGGTTTAGTGAAGGAATTGTGTTTTGCTGTTGAAGGAGGAACAACAGTTCGCAGTTTGAACCGAGGGTCACTTCCATTCCACTCTAGAGCCCCTTTATTCATCAAGTACATGATTAAGACTCTTCCAGGTCATCCCTCATTTCATGACTGAGTAAGGGCTGAGTATGGACATGCATGTTAAGGGACTAAATATTGAGTAGTAGCCTTTCATTTCTCACCATCTACACAAGCAAACACCTGGACTGTATGTACAAACGTAGCATATACTTTTTTTCAGGGGAGGCATATCTGATTTAGATGAAAATAAAGTCCTTAATAGAAGTAAAATAGAAGGTTATCAGGATGCCGTATCTGAATTGTAGAAATCAATTTCAGGCATAAAACCTCAAAACCATTTCAATTCAAAGAAGTTATTTGGACACTGAAATTGAAATTGTGCCTTTGCATTTAACCCATTTATGGAGTGAACAACCACACACACACACACACACACACACACACACACACACACACTAGTGACAAGACACACATACAATGCTGTCACAAGGCTCCTTCTCCTTCCTGCAGGCCATGGCTGCCCCAACTGCCTCAACTTCCTCCCTCTTCCACATTTAACAAACTGTAGCACTTGAACCTCCAAAATATGAAGTGTGGAGCTCCACACCCTGCAGAAGAAACACATCAAGATATACAACATCTACACTCATAAAAATGAAAGCACTAAAAGTGGTTCTGTGGGTGATGCCATAGAAGCTAACTTTTTTGGTTCTACATTTTACATTTACATTTACGGCATTTAGTAGATCCCCTTATCCAGAGCGACTTACAAAATTACTTTGCTTCTGATACGAACCATGAGCATAAAAAGGTGCTTCTTAAAACCCACTATGATTCTTCACAAAGACTCTGACATTCACCACTGTTTTCTTAAATTGGTTCCACTGTTATAAGAGCAGAGATTACTTTTGAGCTTTATCAACATGAATCATGAATCTGACAAACACTTTGTTAGGACTTTTATCAAGAACAATTTAAAATAAAAATTTAGGACAATTCCGAGGAACCTTTCTTTCATCTTTTCAAATGTTACCTTTTTCCACCAGTTTGGTAGTGCCAATTCCCCCTTCACTTGCAATGCCTTTGACAGTAGGAGGGAGAGGATATGAACATGCCTCCTCCAATACATGTGAAGTCCGCCACCCCCTCTTTTTAAACTGCTTCCAATGCAGCATCATTGGCCAATCAAATTCCGAGCTTTCATTCAATGCCATGCTTTGTAAGCAGAAGAGAGAATTTTCGATTAAGATTCAAATCTGATGAAAAGTTTTTATTATGTCTTCTGGAAAAAAAAAGTAATGTCCTTTACACGTCTGCCATGTTTGGGTAATTTCTTGATGTCAAATCAAACAACAAAAAAAATCAGAGATGCAAAGCTGTTTATACAGAATGTAAATCAAATGTAAATGTGATGCATTGTGTAACTGCATAATCAAATATGAAATAAAACAAAAGTAATAAGTCCTGACATCTGAGGATTAAAACTCAGGGGGTTATTCAAGTGTAATTGAATGGTGTCACTTCTTTTTAGGACACAAATGCAAGCACTATATAATGAAGTGCATTGTGTACAGTGTACAGATATCTAATGTAGTGAATAGTGCCTAAACTGAGTCACAGAATAAGAGTCCTAATGTGTTTCACATGTGGGTCGTGCCACCCCTTCTGTGCTGCTCCAGGCAAAGGATTCATGGCCACATGTAGTCAAGCAGTGTGATAAGTATGGCTGACGGCAAGCATTTAATGGCTTATTGCATAAAACCCTGAGAAATTAGATTGTTCTTCTCATCCACAGATTCCCTGCAGCTGACTGCCTCACATCAAAGAGAGTCCCTTGTATTTGATTTCATCCAGGATCACGAGATTCATCAGATTTTATGGCCAAGTAATTAAAGAAAGCGCCATACCAGTGGGCCTCTCAAAGGACCAGACTGATGCATAGACAAGAATCCTAGATTAGAATAGTCATTACTGTTGTTTTGCAGGACACTCGTTTTACATTTGTGAATTATGTATCTGTACTAATAATAAGTATATGCTTAATGAAGTGGGGTACATTTACATTCAGCTGCTCTAGTCTGTAAATCTGACTTCTGACTTCTGATTTGTTCCAAATTTTGGAATTCCAAAATTCCCAAACCACATTTAATCTCCTCTTCTGTCAGGTGGTAAGGTCTGAAAATTTCAAATCTGACTAGACGTTGACAGAATTGCTTGTTTAACCCTTAGGACCCAAGAGGAGGAGATTATATGTTGTTTTGGAATTTGCAATGTGTAATCTAGGCTTTATAATTCAGGACCAGAATAACTAACAGACATGATGCATATATTACAACAACATACAAGACTTACACTCTCTACCCAATTAAATGAATTTCCTTAAATCCCATTAAAATCCCAAAGCAGCCTTCCAGTGCATGTTTTCTGTCCACATGTACATGCTCATCCTATATACAGACTCTGACTGATCAGTAAGAAGGGTGGGGCTAATGACATCACTGACCCAGATATTAGTTTATAAATAACAATGAGAAGGGAGGGGCTGTTTACTCTTTGTATTTTTTGGTCACACAGTTTTCAAATCCCAGAGCAAACATCCTGAGAAGGAATAATACTGATACATTAATAAATAACAATAATAAATGACATTTTGGTTGTGTTTTATTTTATTTGGACTGCGGTCAAGTATTTTGAAGAACTTGTTTTTATAAATGTTCTTGTCAATCTAATACTTATAAATAAACTGGCTGCACTGTGGGGGAAGTGGTACCCCCTTCCTGGAAGTCACTAGGCTCACACGGGTGCATCACTTTTTATTCTGTATTCTGGGTAATTTCTTTGGTGTTGCTAACTATGGTGTTGCTAAGTGGTTGATATAGTGTCCCAGGTGGTTGCTATGGAGTTTCTCAGTAGATGCTAGATGGGCCCTGTGGTGTTTTTGTGTGGTTGCTATGGCATTGTTACAGTATGTGGTTATTATACTTTTATGGGTGGTTTCTTTAAAGCTGCCAGCTATGGTGTTACCAAGTGGTTTCTATGGTGCTGCTATGTGGTTGCTATGTTATGCCAGATTTTTGCATGCTATTCATTCCTATTGAAAAAACATCAACAACAATCTATTACTACATGGAAACCAACTCCCCAATCTCACAATCTGACTAATCAAAAGAAAAATATTATACATTGAATAACAACATAGTTGCACATTGCTTTGCAAACATAATTAACTGAACAAAACACAAGAAAAGGCCATTTCAGGTGTTATACAGTATTGATACCAGTGAGAGTTATAGACAGAGAAGCTGTCCATTATGTTCTCTAAAGCTAAGCAGACACAAAAAGAGCTCAGGCCGAGATGGACATGGTCAGTGAGGAGTCAGGGGATGGAATGACCTGGTGAGGTTCAGGGCTCAGACCGTAAACAAACAGGGGCAGAGGAGCACACAGTATAATGCACTGTGTCTGTACAGATTAAAGCCCCCTGCCACCACAGTGTGAAAACAGAAGTCTGTGTAGAGACTGATACAACAGCAGAAAGCTCACTCACTCCTGGAGCTGAGAGAATAAGTCAGCTGTAGCAGCTTTAAAATCCAGATGTGCAACAACAGAGTATATCATAGAATAGTGAACTATACAGATTAAAATAGAAATGAACTATTTTATTAAAAACACTGTCTAATGGTTTTAAATATCCAAAAATATTTGCACTAAAGATATGCAACAGAATAATCATTTGTCAATGCAATATGCTATATATCATATAAAGATTGTGAGCTGTTGCCTGCTGAGAACTGTGAGAGTTCAGAACACAGAATGATGATTGGCAGATGTTCTAACTATACACATAAGATCAGCCTATGAATCTACTGGTATTTTTATTATCATAGCCATTTAATTATATATATATATATATATATATATATATATAGGCTGATTTAATAATATGGTGACATTTCATTGTATTCATTGTATGGATCTGACTGATTCAAAATGTTTTATTTATTTAAAAAATTCAAACAACACAAAAGCTTTGCTGTGTGCTCATCTCAGGGCATGAAGCTGAAACTCCACCTTAAAACAAGGTTTCCACCATTTAATGTGTAATAACTCCTCGCAGTAATGTTTGTGGAATTGTTCAAAACAGAACATGTTCATGCTGTTTAAGTAAATAACGAGAGAAAGACATCACAGGAGTATGTTTAACACAGCGGCGACTAGCTTGGAGCTTTCACTAGCACACAGAGCAGCAACTATCACTAAGAGTTTCATACAGGCACCCAGAGCTTAAACAAACAGGCTCGGAAAAATAAGTTGGCATACTTATGTTGATTAACACAGGCACTGCTGTGTTTTAGGGACAATGTGTGTGTGTGATAGGGAAGCAGGTGAGACGAACTGGTGGACTCTGCTAACTCTGATTGGTTATTTGGCCAATCTGATGTCAGTTGGGCCAAATGTAGTCCTGCCTAAATTAAACCCAACAGACACTACAGACAAAATCTCTCTAAAGTTAAGACCAACATAGTTTTTTTCTCTGCCAGACTGAGAGTGTAAAAGCAGTTAAAGATACTGTGAACACTGAGATATAGATTTTAATTCAGCACAATTTAGTCAGCAGGAGATCAGCGCTGTCCCTACAGTAGGGAAACTAATTATAGAGCCTTATTGCAATGGGATGATCTCACATCTCACAGGATGCTCTTAAACACAGCACAGCTGTATAAGTTTACTGCCACTAAATGTGTTTCTGTTTTTTATTGTTGAATGCAGGGCTCTGCAACTTATTGAGTACTTTGTTCTACCAAAACCTCCAGAGAGTCCAACTTTGTTTCTACAACATATATACAAGCATTATCAAAAAAAAATACAACAGATAACAATGAATCTGTGCTCTCTAGAGTGATGGTGCTCCATCCAATGCTTCTGAGAGGGATAGTTGGGGAGTTAAGGATGAGGTAGGATGGTGATCATTCAACATCCTGTCCAAACACTTTTGTCCATACATTGTACACTTATTCAGCCTATAGAAGAGTTCCCTTCGTGTCTCAGCATAGACTACTTGTGAAATGAGGCGTAAGCATATTATATAGAACAGAACAATAGACATTCTTACATCCCATACAGTACATGTCTTACATATCTTATATACGGTACTCATATCATATCCTAAATTTCTATTGTCTAGATACATGTGATTAAAGCACTGAAGATTATTGTTCAAAGTAGGAACATAAATCACACTAAATAAACATGTTGAGTGTTGAACCATGTAAGTGATTATAGTAATAATCTTTTGTTCCTTTTTAAGAAAAAATGTAATTTGAAAAAGACCAAAATGCATTATTCACATTTATGGCATGCAGTCTTATCCAGATCAAATAAGTGAATGGTGTGTTAAAAGTTTTAACACCATGGTCCTCCCTAGAGGAAAATCTGACCAAAGTCTGGTGTGTGGATATGCCCACGGTTGTACCTCACTTTATGTTAAACCAACTGCAATTATTCATTTCAATAATGTCTGTAAACATATTTATTTCCTTTTTATATATGCAAGTAAATATGAATGAAAACAAAGCTGTAACCATGTGTTTGGGGGCTGTTTCCCACCAGGCCCAGTAGGGGGACCTAGTAATTTCAGGTTCATAAATACCCCATCTCCAGCACTTCTATGCAATCCCTTACATTTCTGGCCACACAACCCTGGTGAAAATGGTCAAATCTGTTGTGCTGAAATAGCAAATGTACTCCAGTATGTACTTCACTACATTCAAGTTTTTCACTATTCACTTGTTTTTCAGCTTCCAAAAGCAAAGAGAAAACACCAGGTTTTCTAAGTGAGGATCATCTATTTTATCAAATTGTGAATATGTATAGACACATACCATCTCAGCATTGAATTATATAGTCACAGAGTCTCTGCGAAATTCTTTTTCCAAATAACTGTAATAAAGTCTTTTTAGCCGAATACAGATCACAAGAAGCAGCCTGGTTTAGTACTGTTGTTACATAACACTGATTTGTCCTACATCACACATGTGATTAATGGAATACTCTGGTGAAACAACTTATTTATACTATCATCCAGAATTCTTGCCTCTGAAGTGTCATTTCATGATCCTGATTCCCATTTTCCTACACTTGACACCAATAAGTGAACTGTGAGATTCCACAACCAGCTCTGTCTACAAAAGATAAAATCAATGTGCTCAAGCACAAGCACAGTTGGGGAGTGTAGTTCACGTTCATGTATCACTGTAAATATGCATTTGAAGGAAGGAAGGAAGGAAGGAAGGAAAGGTGCTCATATCACCCTCTGTGCTGCATACAGGGGAATTTGTCCTCTGCATTTAACCCATCCACACACAGTCATACACACACATGCACACTAGTGATTTCATATACTGGGGGCAGTGAGCACACATGCCCAGAGCAGTGGGCAGCCCTTTCCATGACACCTGACAAGTAGCTGGAGAGTAAAATGCCTTACGTGAAGAAGCATGTGACGCATTGTTTTGTTCGTTATTATTGTGTCTCATGTAGACTTTTCAATAGACATTTCTACCATGTATGAATATTGTGATTGTAATTTCTTCATTTTGTACCAATAACATTTCAAAGGGATAATATGAATAATCATGGTGAATCCATTGTTTGTATATGAGTAGATGAAAGAACAGCAATGAATGCCTGACCTACTCATAGGCCTAGGCCACATCTGCTGCTATCCTTGGGGCCAAAGGCAAAGTGGTTGCATTGGTTCTGCATATGCCACAGACTGTCAACATGGAGCGAATGATGAGAAAGTGCACAGTCATGCTAAGGCAGACAGCTGGGGCTAATGTTAGAGCCAATATGGCTGCCATCTGCTCATGCTTACCCTATCATTGTGCTGGTCAGGGTGTGGGAACGTAGTATTATTTTGCATGCAGGTTTGCAGTAGGAGCATATGTGCATAGTGTACAGTGCATGTACGTGTGTGTGTGTGTGTGTGTGTGTGTGTGTGTGTGTGTGTGTGTGTGTGTGTGTGTGTGTGTGTGTGTGTGTGCTCGTTTGTGTTATGACAAAGATGGCACATCATGAGAAAAGCCGTGAATGTACACGTTTCAGATATTGCTTTGACGTGTAATGTTACCTTGGAGAAAAACATGTCAAATCTGCGACTCAACACATCACAAAAGATTACTCTTGTGTTTCATCTCCTGGATTTACTCTCTCTAGTGAGTCCTGGCTCAGATGTAGACGATCACTAAATCTTCTTCTCTGTCTGGCATTGTGACATAACTAAGCACATCCTTTTTTGTTCAATGTCTGTTTACTTTTCATCATTCTGGTTTAATCTTAAAAACTGCACACCAGGTTTGGAGTTTAAATCTTATTTTAAATTCAGTTACTGACACAAATGTGCAAAGGCACACACAGTTTATCTATTCCCCATGTAGAGCTATTACCAATAGAATTGGACTCTCTGGAGCAGACAAACAAGAACCATGCCTAATTCCAGACATTGGGGTAGAGGGGTATGACATTGAGCTGTGGAGCAGTGGAATGGTGGTGCTCCATCCTATATTTCTGGAAGGAGTTAGAGATGAGGTGGGGTGGATTTTCCAACATCCTGACATAAATAAACCTCTTTTCGCTGAATGGTGTCAAATGTTCACAGCAATGCTCCAAAATCTACTAGAAAGCTTGCAGCTGGATAGAAGATAAACAGTAGCAGGATACACTCTTTAATTCCATTGATTTGAGAAAAATAAAAACATGAATGAGCAGGTGTCCCAACAATTTCCAAACAGTGTATGTCATATGGTTCACTCTTAAAAATAAAGCTTCCTTAATGGTTCACAAAAACACATTAATTAGTTATTGAACAGCATACTATGTGGAGGTTCTTCACACTCTATTATACAACATTCCTCCAAGCCCCTTTTAGATGTGGCATTATTATATTGTGGATTTTGGGCAAAAAGAAATTGACCAATAATATTTTGTCATGCTTCCTTCCCCTAACTCAGCAAACAGCAAAGCAGTTCTTAACCCTGATGCTCCCTCCACCACGCTCCACAGTTCAGATAATGTTTTGATGATGGTGTGCAATGTTCCTTAAAATTCTATATTGCACCCTTAAATATAAAGGTGACACAACTGGTTGTCATAGAACCATTCCTGTAAAATATATGCTTGTGTAGAACACTTTTGAAGTTTAAAGACATTCATGTAAAGATTATTTGCCAACTCTAAGGTCCAACAATCTCACAGCTCTAAAAAAAAACCCTATCACTGTTATTTTTAAAGTCTTCTACCAGTATTTCATTACACTCTTCCAAAGAAAGGTGTCAAAGCTGTTATTCCTCCAAAAAAAGCATCTGGGGCTGCAACCAAAAACATTTCCTACTGCCCCTGCTGATCAGTAATGCTCTCTTACTGAGGTTACAACACATTTTGAGGCAGTGGGCTCCTCTCCACAGCCTGTGAGCTCTACCAGGGTCACTGTGGGAATAGTCATTCAGAGCACCAGCAGGCTCCCTGAGCCCACTCTGCACCATATGGTGACCATTCAGCAGGCAATGGGAAATCTGCATCTCCCAGCATCATTATGTAAATGGAGATGCTGTGAGTGCACAGGTCTAGAGCTGAACCCTAGTCTCATTATTATGCACTGGGGTCTGCAGCAGACAATGAACTCCAGTCTAGTGACTCAACTCAAAGCATTTGTGTCTTTTAAAAATGGAGATCCCCAAAATGGACCTAGTGCATGTTTGGCTATGCTGCTTGTCTGGACTCATAGATGCCCCTGGGAATGAACAAGCTGTAGATACACATTGTGTTGTGATGTAAACAACATGGCAGAGATTGATGGAATTAGGCCTAGGAGGAATCAGCACAGGCTTATGAGATGCAGTGAACTCACCAAAGGCTTTTTTTTTGGCAGTGGGATTCACAATTGACAGTGTGTTCTCCTTCTTATACACATTGTACAGCTAATGAATGTATAGATGACACTTGTAAACAAATGTTCCTAATTGGTGCTTGTATAGAGACATTATATGATGTGGATGTTCTCTATAGAACTATTTAGAAATAAATTTTACCATGTTGTCATTTATAGTCATGATCTAGAAGGTTATGGAATGATGAAAAATCAGGTCCCCGTGCAGTAGACATGCCTCAAAGTAAAGGCTGGAGCTGTGGTAGGACATATGCTGTATGTCAGAACGCTTGTTGACGCACCTTCTCATGAATGCACTCAGGTACTTTAAGCTGCAGCCACTGCTGACACTGATGTTCTCTGGAATTACGTTGCTCCATCTAGTACTTTTGGAATGAGTTGAGGAGTTGTGGATGAGAGAAGATAGTGATCATCCGGCATCCTGACCTCCAATGCTGCAAAATCTAGTAGAAAGCCTTCAGAGTCAGTTACCCTAGAAAAGCAACACAAACTATTGGTAATCTTCTTCTGAGTGAGCAGATGTACCAATACTTTTTTTTCATAGAGTGTACGTAATTACTGTTTTCTAATGCTCCTCTAAAGTGCTAAGTCATTGACATTAAAATGGTCTGCAGTGGCATGTTATGGTTGACTGACATATTTTGTACAGCTTTGTACAAAAAATGTACAAATTGAATACATGGCTTTCACACATATCTCACAGATCTGTTCAAAACTGCCTACTAAGAAGAATTTCTGCAGTACGCCATAGATTCTTGGATGATACGTTACTTCGGCCAGGCATTGCAGCATCAGCAGTACTTGATGGTACTTGTTGCACACTTGTTTCACACTGTGCTTTACTACTCAGAGCAAAAACACTGCACAACTGTATGACACTTAGCTAACACTGGCACTTATCTAGAGTGACGTATTTGTGAATAATGTTACACAGGTAGGTTGGTCTCACCCAAGGACTCTTACGTCTAGTGTGTTTGTCCTGCCAGTGAATTGCACACCTAAAGTGTGTTACACATCACACTACACCAACCTGCATTTTGTATGCTGTAGTCCATTCAAGCACAGACAGTGTAAGCACCTATGCACCATGGACAGCTGTATTTAATGACAAGCAAAGAGAAACAGAAGCAGCATCTGAAGCGAAAGAAGCATGTGGACTGATGCAGTAATATGACTATTGTGCAACATTACACAGACCTGGCGAGGACATTTGCACACCTCTACCACAGTTCCACAGTGCTGTAGCAGCACCCTAGCCCAGACTGGCAATGATGGAGATGCCATTCTTGATATTAAAGGTGGGTTTTTCAAAATGAACATAGAAAACCTAAGTGGAAAAACCCCAAATTTGAAAAAACACCCACATGTCACCCTCATTAGGTGGACCACTGCTCATCCTACTCAGTGTCTCTGAACTGTAAACAACACAGTCATAAAAAGATTGCAAAAGGCTTTTAAAATGATTCTGCTAAAAGCAAAGACGTGTTAAATCTCTCCATTCTGCTTGTTTTGATGAATTTACTGATCACAGTAGTCTGTGTAGTGTAAAGTTCTTCTGCATGGATGGAAGTGACTGAAATTTGGTCAGCGCACATAACGTTTGCGAAACTTTGAAAGGAGACCCGCTAGACAGTGGAGTATCAACATAACTCTGAAGCCATATTTTCTGCTAAAATTACTCCATAAAAAACAACCAGTAACAAAACTGAGATACAACAAACTGTCACATGTTTCTTACTCAACTGTATTCAACTTCCTCTCCTGCTTTCTGCACTCAAATCAGGCATTAAATCACATTTCAGCATAATTTCACATTCTGCACACAATCTGCATCTGTAGGAGGAGGAAGTGTGAGATTAGGACTTGGATTCTCACTCGTCTTTCAGCGGCTGGTGTTTATTTGGGGAATATAATACCGTTTCACAGTGGATTGGGCTGTTTGCATTTGGCACACTGGGAGTATCAGAGACCCCTGTTCTCTCAGCCTGCTGCCACACTCTCCCATGTCGTACCCCCCACCCCCCACCCCACCCCCCAGTTTCTGCAGGTCATGGGTGAGTTACTATTAAACCCTGGCTTGTTTGAGTAAGTGCTTATCCGGTGCAAATGTATACGCCTGCCAGATAAATAATAACGTCAGGCCCGTGCTTTGCATGTTTGAGTGTCTGGCATGTAAAGTATGGCCTGAGTTTTCTAATAGGTCCTCCCAGGGTTAATGACGTTCTGATGAAGCAAAGGCTGAGGAGCTCCATCAAGTGGAAATGCCAGCTGTCACAGTTCTCTGTTCTACTGTTATTAGCATCCCTCAGCACACGCATATTTCAATAGCTAATGTTGGGGACTGGGGGGTTGTGGATTGCAATTGTGAATACAATTATGGGTAGGACTACAAGTGTGATGCCCTTTGGTCATGTATTAGAACATGCTATAATAAAGAGGAAGTTCATTAAGAATAAGGAATTCATGTAATCAAGCAATTCGGAGTGGGTTTGGTGTTAATTGTAGAGAAATGTACAGACCATTTCTTCTTTACAGTGGTGATGAGACTCTGTTTGGTCTGGTTAGTGTCCTTTGCATGACTAGGTAGCTTTACAAAAATCTATATTAAACATTAAATACAGTATTAAACAGATTATATACAATATTTAAAAGACAATACAAACATGAATAATATACCCTGTAAATATTAATGAGGTAATGAATAACAGGAGTCCTCCTACAGGAATGAAACTTGGGTAGGTTTGATATCATGTAACATGAATATATATGGTCATCTTGTGCTTTCCATTCTGACTTGTGCAGTCGTATTGGTAGCATCCTTTGCAAGCAAGGTATGTCGTAGAGAAGAGTTAAAAATATTGAGCAGTTGGAAGAGTTTGAGAGGGGTTGCATTGTAGGGCTATGGGAAGCAGCATAGTCGCAACAATATTTTGTGCAATTGTAGTAGTGAGAAAAGCCTAGGGTTGTGAGGGTACATTCTAGATTTTTGAGTTTTCACTTTCTACTGGTCCGTTTGTCTTTTTGCTTATGGTGAATGGACCTATTGAAATACTCCAAAATGATTTGAGTAAAAAGAATAAAATGAATGAGTTCTTTTTGCCTTTGACTTTCATTGAAGGGTAAGAAGTTGCAATTTTGGAGATACAATATTTTTGTGAAACAGTAATGAAATATAGCTTTTTTTTTTTTTTTTTTTTGCAAACCCAAAGGGTTTCTCTATAACAGAAGATTTTACACCACTCTGAAGGATTTGTCTACATCTTCAGCTTCTCATTGTGTAAAAATGTTTCAAATGTTGATGAAATTTCCCTTTAAGTCACTTGCATGTGTGAGTGCTATTCAACTCAACTCTGGATTCAGTTCTGCATTGAGTTTTCAATAAACAGCATCTAGCTTCACTGTAGACCACTTACATCAGAGATCAGATTGTGGTGCAATGATTATAAGTATGTATGTTTATTTATTCGTATCTTATTTTTATTTTATTTTATTTTATTATATATTTTTTTGAAGTTGCTCATTTGTATACACTGTGCATAAAAGTGAATGTAGGTCGCCCTCTGCTGGTCACATTTAAAACCCTTCGTTAATGAGGCTGATTAAGATCTGCAGTGAGCATTATTCCACACTGACACACCAGCATTCTGCCTGTAATCCTGCAGATGATTACTAAAACACTGACTGAACATGTTAACAAAGATCTGCAGGTTCTGATTACAGGTTCTTTTTTTTTTTTACTGTGATGCTGTTTGCATTCTGGCCATGCCTCCAGCTTCTAGAAGAGCTTTTTTCAGACAAAAACAGATTTACCTCTGAGGACAAAATGTGCAACACAGCAGTGTATTGCTGGTCGCATAATACCTAGAAGGTCAGCTAAGCAAGCACTCTCTTTCTCAGAAGACAAATATCAAGGGAAGGTCATCTCTTCATCTGCTCCTCAGGCAGCACAGCTGCAGACATTGATAATTACAGTTCCTGTGTAATGTGGCCACACAAGTAGACAGTGCTAGAAATTAAAGGTGTAGTCCCGTTTGGCTCGACTTAGTTTCTTAGAGAGATGTCTGTTCTAAATATTTGGCATGTCTTGTCTGTGATACAACTCTCACCTGAATGGGAAGAAAATGACCAATTACTTACAACACATGGTAACATAATCCATCCATCCATCCATCCATCCATGCACCATTAATATACTTTATGTCCAAATGTTTAGAAAAGACCAATTCTAATGAATGCATTCAGCTACTGCAGCCAGTGTTAACACAGACATCCCTGCAGTGAAGCATTGGCAATAGAATAGGAATCTCTGGACCAAACTCTGGACCAGATTAACTTGAAACAATTGACTAGAGGGGTAAAGCACTGAGCTGTGGAGCAGTGGAACTGTGCTCTCCATCCAATACTTTTGTGATGAGTTGGGGGAACCAGAAATGAGGAGAGGTGGTGATCACACAATTTCCTGATCTCACAAATGCTCTTCTCCCTAAATGCAATCAGATCCTGACAACAATGCTCCAAATTCTAGTAGAAAGCCCTTGACAGTAGAGACAGTTATTGCAACGAAAAAAGCAGGATAAACATTTTTAAACCCTTGATTTTGAAGAAAAAACTAAAAAACAGTAAATAAGCATGTCCCAATATTTTTGCTCATGTGGTTTATCATTTTGGAACTTCATACTCTGGTTTGAATCAAACTAGCAGATGAGAAAGAAGGACATTCTAGACCAAACTTAGTCTAAAATAGTTGGTCTTGGTCTGGATCAAATTGAACCATGGTTGAGCTTATTTTCAGGATAGAAATGGCTTTTTGAATGGTTAAGAACAATTGCAAGAAGTTGAGGCAGACTGTCATCACCGATTTACCAACAGAAGAAGAAGAGAAGTAATATCTGTTGCAGATATATAACCGTTGCACAATGAGTATGTTCAAAATGAACTAGCCTCGAGTTCTGTGGTTGAAATTGGTGCTGCTGGTAGTAGTGACAAAATATTAGCAGTTTAGTGGAAACAAATGAACTTGTTTAATGATTTTATTGGGAAAGCAAAACCACTGAACTGAGAGAAAAATTGACATCAGATAAAACTGATATCCTGCCCCAGTGTATTGAGAGGTGCAGGGCATGTAGGTGATGTCACAGGTAGGTAGGTATTTCATGCAAATGTGCTCATTAAACCGCAGTGTGAAGCCAAAACAAACCAGATCAAAGCAGAATTATGTGATAATTGGTATTGGTCATTTCTAGAATGGAGTGTAATTGACGTTTACACTACTGCATTAAATACAACTCACAACTTGAGCCGTGGTGACAAGCTGAGAGATACAGAAGCATCTGAGGAAGAATGTGGATTGCAGCAGTAGAGTAATATTATAGGATTTTATACAAATATGACTCAGCATTACAGTTTTCTCAAAAGAGGTCTAGTGCAGCTTCACCAAAGTTGCATATTGCAAAAGCAGCATTCTGACCTAGAATGGCAATGACAGATACACTTTTCATCCTTTTTCAGACTTTGCACCATCAGCACGATTGTGAAGCGTCTTTTCTAAGGTATGATTGCTGTATAATATTGCTTTAAGATGACAGAGAGGTGATCTGATGATATGAAGGTAGAAGGTAATTGGCTGCTTGTTCTTTGCAGACAGAGAGGACACTGTAGGTAGTTGGTTTGTATTTACGTAATGCAGCTGTGGAAATAATTAACCCTAATCTGCACTAATATTGTTAGTCCAGTAAGTCCAGTAAGTCAAGCAAAGGAAGACTTTCTTTTTCCCCTGTTTAGAGTAAATAGATCAAGATGAATGAGCCAGTTCCCTGCATGAACGGAGTGAATGATCTCATCTGCAAAAGGCCAGTGAGGCAGGTTTTCAGTCCAAACATGCCAGAGCACACCTGATTCCCCTTGTTTCATCAGTTTGGTCTCCGTCTTCAAACAATTAATCACATGTGCTCCCGCTTTGCTGGAATGGAAATTTGCAGCCAGACTGGCCCTTTGGAGATAAGGCTGGACACCTCATCTGTGCACTGCAGATACAGGTTATGAATGCAGGGAAACTCTTGATTAGAATCCAAAGCAGTTGTATATTAGCTTATAATGGAGGTGTTGGATTTTGAGGTCTTGAGCCAACCCCAAGACGATATATATATATATATATATATATATATATATATATATATATATATATATAGCACTGTTGCAAAAGTTTTGGCCATTTATCTGGAACATAAGTGTGATTTTGCTTGTAAAAAATAACAGAATGTTAAAGCTCAGACACTGTTAAACATAAGACTTTTTCAATTTCTCCAGCAGAACAAAAGAGCTATATGAATGAAGCACTGATGATTAAAACTAGATTAAATGAAAACCTCTAAGGCTATGTTCACAATGTCAGTCCAAATTCAATCTTTGGCTTATCTGTATTGTATTGGAATAGATTTTTGATAGTGTGGACAGCAAAAAAAAAACAAAAAAAAAACAAAAAGCAAACAACAACAAAAAAACACGCAATCCAACCCAAACCAGATTTGGAGGTGGTTTGAAATGTGATTATAATCAGATTTGTACAAATACATCCATGTCTGGATGCTCGGGCTCCTCAAATTGGATTTCAAAGTGTCTTTTGCCTCATTCACAATGCAACAAACATCGAGCCACATCAAATCCAGAGTGATGGAAGTGCAGAGATTTCAGAAGAATGCCAAAGGCAATGTCGGCAACGTTGCTACATAGATTTGTCTGGACATGTACATATGAGTAATAAATGTTAACAGTCATCTCAACATATTAAAAAATAAATAAAATAAAATTGAATTTGTCTGCAGTTTGAACATATTCAACAAAGAGAAGACAAGAACATACATAAGTACTGTCTATTAAATGTTAAAGGTAGTGTTCCATACAGGTACAGGGGAACAGGGTTTTGGGTTTGATCCATATTCTAGTCTCACTGTGTGAGGCTTCTGATTTCCTCCAAAACATATGGAAGGTGAATTGTCCAGATGTTAGTGTGTAAGTGTCAGGTATCAGTCCTGTTCATCTCCTGTCTGTGTTTTGTTTTGAACCTGTCTCCGTCCTTACTCCGCCCTTTCCCATCTGTGTCTCATTTGTTACCCAGCCCTTTCATTGTCCAGTTCCAGGTGTTTGTAATGTTGTCATTGTATTTAAGACCCAAGACGTTTCAGTCAGTCCTTTGTTTTCGTAATCATATTTGTTCATCTGTGTCCCAGAGAGCATGTTGGAGTCTTTGTCTGTATATTTCCATGCGGTTTGTTTGCATATCGATTTCCCAGACTTCATGTCACTGTTTTTTTTATCCTGTTGGTTCCTTTATAATTAAATACTCCAAAACATGGAGCTATAATATAGATTTCACAATGCATGTTTCTCAGGTGCCTAAGACTTTGGCTTGGTATTGCATATGCAACACTTGTGGCCATTACAACAGGGGTCAGTACACACAGCTATACAAACGCTCAGTAATGACATGACATGACAAGATTGTGTAACAGCTGAAGCCAAACAACTGTGTAGATGGTGGGCTTTTTGTCAAATTGACCATCCTGCTTTCCTCAATCCAGTGATGTGCCCCCTCTCAAGGTCTGCAAACTGGAAAAATGTCTTAGGGCACTGTCACACTCAAATAAATCAGTCCATAAATAAATGATAAACTCAATCAATCGTGTGACAAAATAAACCAATCAGCCCATTTTGTGGTGCCAAGAACAGATCTCTTCCACACTAGCAGCAGACCAAAGAGTCTGCTTGAAGCGAACCCCAGACCACTGAATTGAGGAGGACCACAGATTGGTTCTCTATACCACTCCTGGGCTTGAAAACAGCTTTCATAGTTGACCAGATATACTGACCTCTATGAGCAAGTGCTCCAAGGTTGGAAAAAAAATGCTAGTGTGTGTTAGAGATAAATATTGATAGTAGTACTTAAATTGAGTACCCACTCCTAACTCAGTGCAGTGTAACAGACAACATCACCAGCGAGACACCACACCATGTGAGAAGCTGGGGTTTGATTCCCAGTCTGGGCAACTGTGCCGTGCTACACTAATAAGAGTCCTTGGGCAAGATTCCTAACACTACTCTGGCCTACCTCTGTAATAGTAACCTTTTAAGTCCGTCAAGATTTCCTAACTCATGTGAACTGGACATGACATCCTACAGTAAAATTAACCTACATCTAATTTATTTATATATATATATATATATATATATATATATATATATACACAATACAACAATCATAATATGTGAAACTCCTTGTTTCTACACTTCATATGCATTATATAAATAAAGTTAAGTGGTATCTGTGTGAGTGTGTAAACACAATGACTGATGAATGAATGATGCAAGGGGCACCAGCTCCTTGCCTAGGGCACCACATTGGTCAGGCCTGGTTCTGACATTCTTGGTATGATAATGATAAGCTTTCCAGTGCAGATGCTTGTCCACAGGCCGTGTGCTGGAATCTGACAGTTTATGAGTTCTGACAGCTGTGGACACGTGCCAAAGCCCACATTAGGATGATTATCAGATATGCAAATGTGTATTGTGCTTTGATTTATGATGCATGTGTTTCAATAATAACACTGTTTGATTGTCTTAATCTTATTTTGGTTCTCCTGGGGATGTTCAGCATCTCCAGATATGCTGGCAGTGCTACAGAGATGGTCACGAACTGGAGGTGTTTTGTTTGTGTTGGTTGTTGATATTAGCATGCTGGGGCTGCTCTTTTACTCCAGCTGAATGGCAGCAGAGCCAGACACTGGGGAGACCTAAGCTCCAGTGAGGAGCAACCCAGCAGCAGCACTGGAGCGAGCCTCTGGCACGGTTGTAGACAATGACAACAGGATGTGATGTGAATATAGCTGCTGACCTCACCTTTAATTTGCCACAAAAACAGAGAAAGAAAAAGTAAGGGAGACAGACACAGACATAGTGTGTGTGTGTGTGTGTGTGTGTGTGTGTGTGTGTGTGTGTGTGTGTGTGTGTGTGTGTGTGTGAGAGAGAGAGAGAGAGAGAGAGAGAGAGAGAGAGAGAGAGAGAGAGAGAGAGGGCGGAATACACTATATATTCAAATTTCCTCCACTATTCCTACTATTAGTTGCACCCATTGTTGACACAGTGAGCAAATGCACACACAATCACTGAAAGACTGAAACAGGTTTTGCTCAAGAATATTTTTATATTTAGCACCATCCATCTTCCCCTTAAGTTGGACCAGTTTCCTAGTCCCTTCTGCTGAAAAATATCCCAACAGCATGATGCTGCCACCACCACGTTTCACTGTGGGGATGGTGTTCTTGGGGTGATGAGATGTATCCTACATACCTTCCTATTGTCTGTAAGTAAAGGCGTATTTCTGGCCATTCTTCCATAAAGCCCAGCTCTATGGAGTGTACGGCTTATTGTGGTCATACGGACAGATATTCCATTCTCTGCTTGGGAGCTCTACATCTTCTTCAGGGTTACTGTTGGTTTCTGTGCTGCCTCGCTGATCAATGCCCTCCTTGCCTGGTCTGACAGTTTTGGTGAGTTGCCCTCTCTTGGCAGGTTTGTTGTGGTGCCATTTTCTTTCCATTTGATGATAATGGATTTGATGGTGCCCAAGGGGATTTTTTTTATAACCCAACCTTGACTTTTACTTCTCCACAACTTTGTCCCTGACATGTTTGGAGGTCTCCTTGGTCTCCATGGTGTTGTTTGATTTGTGGTGTCTCTTGCTTAATTGTGCTGCAGCCTCTGGGGCCTTCCAAAGGTGTGTATATACTGACAGATCATGTGACAGATTGCACACAGGCACACTTCATTTCACTAAGCATGTGACTTCTAAAGTTAATCAGCTGCACAATAACTATTTAGGGGCTTCATAGCAAAGGGTGTGAGTACATATGCACATGCTAATTTTCATTTTTAAATATTTTATATATTTTTTCTCATTTCACTTCACCAACTTAGAGTATTTTGTGCAGATACGTCACATACAATTCTGATTAAAAAAAAAGAAGAAAACATTTAAACACAGGTTGTAATGTAATAATAGCTCAAAGGGAGGTGAATACTTTCACAAGGCACGGTATGCTTAATGTAAGGCGTGAGCTAGAGAGGTATAAATCCACTCAGCACTGAGCTGTGGAGCAATGGATCTGAGTTACCCGGAATTACAGTGTTCCATCAATCAGAGACAGTGAGACAGAGTGAGAAAGAAGAAGACAAAGCACCCAGTTACTCTTCAGTGTGGGTGGTAGAGCCAGCAATGTCACACCCTGGACCACTGATAAGAAACTGGCCACAAAAATAGAAGAACAAATACACAAATACACTCACAAACAGGCAAACTCCTACAGTACTGCCAAGAAGCCAATGCACATTCTCTACCCACAGCGAAGGGTCCGGGCAGCCCCCAGATAAAGGCTGTTGCTTGCTGTTGATTTATATTCTGCCTTACACTCTCTCACAGTCCTGTGTGCTGAATCACTTCAGTGTGTTCTACATGCTCACAGATGCAAAAGAGCTGCATTTTATTCATTCATAATCTATGAGAGTCGTGTTTGCTGTGCCCATGGTGGAGAAATGTGGGGCATTTTGCCACTGTAAGCAGACGCGTGCCTGGCTCTAATGAGCTCTGGCCAGCCATTGTGTTGAAACACAGGCAGGAAATTCCAAAGGGCAGGCAAATCTGATGAGCTGTGAAAAGCAAAACAGACATGCACATGTATCATCTAATCCCCGGGATTAGGAGCTGACGGTTCACCGTGAAACAGCCTGTATTCTCTTCTACTGTGCGTTCCTATCTCTCTCTCTCTCTTTCTCTCTCTCACTCTCCCTCTTCTCACTCTCAGTCTCTCTCTTTCACTCCCTGCTGATGTTGGCTTTTACTGCCTGTAAGCACTTTCAGTCTACTATGAATCTGGGGGGGGGTGGCTGGGTGATGGTTCTATGAGTGATGCTATTGAAGAACTACTTTTGATTCAATAAAGAACGGTGTCTCAAATAAGATATGTGAGTGTGAAGGACACGTAAATTGGCAAAGAACCTTTGTATCAAGTGAACTGAAAGGTTCTGTTACAATATTCTGATTATTTATTGAAGTATTATTATTATTTATTCTATGAGTGATGCAATGGCAGAACCACTTTTAGTACCAGAAAGAACCAGTTTGTAATAGAGATGTAAGCATACAGAACCTACATCTTTAGACTTTAAAAAGGTTACAAAACATGGTTCTTATTCAGACATGGCTTTATTCATGGCATTATACAAAGAAGCAGAGTGTAGCAGACGAGTGTATTCTATGTTGGCTGAATCCAGATTGCAATGTAGGTGTGTGTGTGTGTGTGTGTGTGTGTGTGTGTGTGTGGGTGGGTGGGTGTGTGTGTATGTGTGTGATTAAGAAGCCTTCAACATATTTCTATTAAAAACATGCTGCTTTATGGGTTTATGAAGTGCTTCTTCTAGAGCATTGTTTAAAGAACCCTGGCTTTTCCCTCGTGTACGTACTTTCTACAAGTCTGGGGGACATTTAACAAAGACCCATGTTTGTACTAGAGATGTAAATGTGAAGAACCTTTACCTTTGTAAAGATTTTAACATCTTTATAACTTAATGGAATCAAAGGGGGTTCTTGGCATCATTCAAATACCTGATTAAAGTGCCTTCATTTATAAGAGCGAAGTGTATATTTGCTTTTGCTCCCAATAAGCACTTTCACTGTACTGAAGGATGGAGGAGTGGAAAATGCATTACCTTCTCAAAGTAAAACCGTGTGTGGCATATCACCTGAAAAAACAGGTGACGTGCACAGCATCCATCGCAGCCTCATCTCATCACTCTTCATCTTAATCTTAAAAGACAGCGACGGATAATTAGCCCCTTATCCTCCACTCCATTTCCTGGGTTGTGATGAATGCTCAGGGTTTTAATCCAATATCTGATAATAAATGTAATTAGAAAAACAGCATAATAAAATGAATGCTAGGAAATGAATCACCTCTTAAGTTGTATATGAAGATGATTTTGACTGATGTTTATTCTCTATATTGTCACTGACATGGACAAAATAAGTGTTTTCACTATTTTCTTTCTCTCTTTTTTTTAAACAAAGCGAATCTGGCAGTTTGTTACATTGTATAAGTATTTCCTAAAGAGGACCCAATAGAAATGCTCCAAAATAATGTGAAATATATACATTTTTTTACTTCCACTATAACTCCTGAAAAGTTACCATTTTGACGATACAAGGTTTTGCATGATAACCTCAATATAGTACACAAACATGATATACTACATGTCCAAATGTTTGTACACCACTTCTAATGATTTCATTCACCTACTTCAATTTGCAACCATTGCTGAAGCAGATGTGCAAATGAACACACATTGTCTAGTTCCTGTAGAGAAGTACTGCCCATAAAATACAATCTCTGGCACATGAACCTCTTGGCACCCTTTCTAATGCCAGGCATGAGCTAGAGGAGTATAAAGCCCTCTAGCCCAGCACTGAGCTGTAGGGCAGTGGAACTGTATTCTCTGGAATGATGGTGCTCCATCCAGTCCTTTTGGAATGAGTTGCAGAGCTGGAGACGAGGTGGGGTGTTAGTGGAATAAAACGAATTAAAAGTAATTAAAACTATTATAAGCTAATATAATAGTGTTACATAATATAGTATAATTCTAAATATGAGCGAGTACTGGAGACTAAATATAAAATCATCTCACTTGCAAAAATTTAGGGCCAAACTAAGGGTCAGAGCCAGCTCAGATGTACTATAAAGGATATTGAGTGGTTAGAGCACTGGGTTATTGAACACAGTGGGTTCAATACCCAGGTTCACCAGGCTGCCACGATTGGGCTCTTGAACGAGGCCCTTAACCCTCTCTGCTCCCTGGGTGTCATATACATATCACTGTGTGTGTGTGTGTGTGTGTGTGTGTGTGTGTGTGTGTGTGTGTGTGTGTGTGTGTGTGTGTGTGTGTGTGTGTGTGTGTGTGTGTGCGTGCGTGCGTGTGTGTGTGTGTGTGTTGTCTTTGGCTTTCTCTGGTGGTCTTTGTCTTTTTACAGTGGCATTCCTGGACTGTCCATGTGTATGTGTGTTTTTGGAGTGTTTTGGACCAGCACAAACAATGGGCCACTGCACCCTCATGATCCCACTCCCCCCCACCCCAGTAAAGCCTGCAGCTCACGTGGTGCCCCACTCTCTTTAAATGACCCTGCCTCTCCAAAACAGGCCCTGCTGGACAGCTGATCAATACACAGTGCCCTGAGACGCCGCAGACGAGATGACATTACGGGTAAGAAAACGGAGCTCCACTGCAGACACAATCAAAGCAAATTGGCTCATTCTGTTGTGCGTGAGCTATGGCGGTCGTTCATAGTTCAATTACCTGCCCTACCCAGGGGTCTGTGTAAGGCCTGCCTGCTTACTCGTGTCACCATTACTGCAGCCTGTGGATGAGCTGTGATGAGCAGATGATCAGTGGCACAGCAGGGACGTGTTTAAGTAATAGAAACGATGGTTCTCCAAATGATGGACAGCATAAAGTGATTGTAAGTGGAGTTGAAGTGCAGTGGTCTCGCATTAAATGCCAGGCTGGCTTTCTCACCGATATCTCTCTTTATCTCGCCCTGTCTCAGTCTCATTGCCAGACTGGAGAATTTTTAATCATGCTCATCCAGCAGTGCTGAAAGGCGTGAGAATACCAAAGCAAAGTCTTGCAACATCCCATTATTACACTCAGAACACTGCAAATTTGAGGTGATTTACTGAATGGTCTTTGGAGTAGGTTACACTCTACACTCAAGATCAGTGTCATTTTCCAGCTACATAATTCTGAAAGGAAAAGGACAGGCTTGTAATTCAATATGAAGCATTAAGTGCCAGCAAAATCTACTACTCTGACCTAATAGCAGGTTTCCTGCACAGCTTTTTCTCACATTTCCTGTTTAAGACAACAATGAAGAAAAATAACACACCGTGCAACAGAGCATACAAACATAAATACGGCATGCATTAACATCTACTTTATTCAAACTGAATGGTTCAAAAGACTGTAAGATATAGCACAGTCCTTAAAGTATGACTTTATCTGTTCTGCCATCCCCTATTCCGTCGTTATTGGTCAGTTTAAGAGCTCAGGGCCACTGTCAGCTGAATATTTTTGACTGTCATGCTCTTCTGAGCGCTCCACCGGCATGCTTTTATTTATTATCCTCCAATTTAATGTCTTTAATCGGTAAAAGACATTTTGTGACATTTTAATATCTATTTTAAGACAGTGTAAGAAGTGCATGAACTTTGTATTTAATTAAAATTCACAGTCTAATTACAGAAATTTCCTCAAGCCAGGTCCAGAACATCATAATGTCTAATTTGCATTATGACTCAGTGCCATATCCAAAATATCACTGACCCTCCTCTGCTGGAGTAAACAGCAAGAGGTGGACTGTATCCGTAAACAGATTCCATGCTGAGCAATACAAGAACTCCCATTCACACTTTAACCGGCGTCTCAGTTATAATATCTCATCTTAATGCACACAAAACTGTCATCCCAAAAGTGTCCAAAAAAGGCTTTTGTTCTACCTCAGGAGGATAGGATGGTGTTTTCTGGTGCCCTGTATGTGTCGTTCATTCAAGCCGTAGCTCATTATAAACAGATCTGATTGACTGAGTAGCATCACCTGTATTATTTAGAATGAATGTGATTGCTTTGTGAATTTCTTGGGCCACTAAACCTGTATTATATGTAAGTGCAAGAGAAGATAAAACCAGATAAGACAGCACCTGAATCTGGACCTAGAGCACAATCCATCTATTAGTGACCTCTGTTGTAGACAGTAAAACACCTAAATCGTCCTTGGCTGGAATATACAGTTTTATAAAAACCCTCTCATTTGTAGAGAATCTATATTTATACAAAAATGAGGACTGGTTTATAAAGCTGGCTCTCAGAGAGTGGTTTATCTTCAGCTCTAAAGAATGATTTTATTACATTATTTTTATGAATAGAAATAAAGTGCTTTAAAAGCCTTTTAATTGGCACCTTCATTCTAATGATATTGGCAGCATGAAGCTTCTTGTCTCCATCTAAAGAGTGCTCTTCTGCTGGTGAAGGATAAGTGTGAATAAATATTCCTGTTCCTGAATGCTCAGTATGTGGCATATTGTGCATTCCTCTCATCACATTCTATTCTTGACCTGTTCCTCAGATCACTAGATTGATTGCTGATACCATGACAACCTACACATTTACCTCCATGAAACTGTCCTGAACTGTCACAGAGTGCTCATGCTCCTGGATCTAACAGACGCATGCTTTGATTGTCATGTTTATCTTTCATAATGGATATTGTTAGACAGCATGTGCCTTGACATAAAAGGGAAACGATTTTCAAAGAACAATTTCCAACATAAAAGATCTGCTGTGAATAATGTTTTTCTGTGTCGAAACATGAATCAGTTAGGTTACCTTTGAACCCTTTGTGGATCTTAATTTGTGGTGCAATGATTGATGAGGATAGAGAGTAGACGTAGAACATATCAAATATTGCAGCCATCTATTTGTCTCTTTGATTACAAATGTACTAACAGAATACACTCTATGTCCAAATATTTGCGGACACCCCATCTGATGAATGCATTCAGCTACTTTAAGTTGCAACCATTGCACACCAATGCATAAATGCATACACACAGCTTGTCTAATCCTTGTAGAGAAGCCAATAGCCAATAGAATAGGCCTCTCTGCAGCAGGTAAACACAAATCTATTGACAGCACTGAGCTGTTGTGCAGTGGAACTGTGGCATTCCCAAGGCTTTTGGGATGAGCTCAGGGATGGGAATGGGTTGGGGGTGGTAATCATCCAACATCCTATTCTCACTGATGCTCTTTCTCTGGTTGTGATAAAATCCTGATAGATTTCTATGGACAGTAGAGACTCCAACAAAAGCAGGATAAACTGAGCACGTGTCCCAATACTTTTGTCCATAGAATATGTGAGGTGAGGCTGATTAAATTAAATTGGTATTAATATAGTCATAGTCCACAGCCAAGAACTAATTACATTACTGTAATCATGATAGAAGATAATGAAAGCCTTAATTATATTTTCATATTTTAAAATAATATACGCAAAATGTGCCCTACATTAAACCTGCGATACCTAAATCTTTAAATTGACTCTTGCAGTTTGAGGCTTCTTGTCCCGACGGACTGTGTCCAGGATGGAGCATCATCTTGAAAGGAGAGACGCCCTCAGAGGCCAACAAGTAAGTCCAGGACAGGGCTCCTGAACCATGGGATCAAGGAGAGATCCATAATCATCTCCAACTTTGACCACAGGTCTGTGGAGAAAACTCTGAATGGAAATCGGGTGGAATCCGATTTAGAAAACGCACGCTTGAGTTGAGAGCCATTTCTTTCCCAAGGCCACGATGCCAACTGAATGTATTTTCTTTGACCTGCGAGGATCACTCTAGATGAAAGTGATTACATCTGTCACTCTACACAATGCACCAAAGCAATGCAATCAGTTGGCAATTTGATTTTAACCAAAACCTTTAGGGTCATCCGTATGCATGGCTGTTGCATCCGTATACTTGCTGTGCACATCAAAAGTCCACCCTTCAAACATCTTTAATCTGGAATAGGAAAATCACAGTGCCGGGGGGAATATAAACGGAATGAATCCTGACCTCAAAGCTAGAAACAGAATACACAATGATGTGGGTCCAGTGCATAAATCTAATGAATCAACGTACGATCGAACCGCAAGCGATATTTCAAAGAGACAGTCCCTAATTCCTGCTAAAGGTCATTTATTTTCTCTTAAATTCCTTCCAAAACAGAAACTATGGAACAGGAGTAGTTAATAACTCAGAGGAGTAAATAATTCATCCTGTCCAGTGGGAGAGCGACTGCATTTATCAGGGCAGATGTAAGAAATGCTCTCAATGCAGACAATTGCAGGAACAAGCGGGATTATTAGGGAGAGTGCTGGACACTAAAGTGACGAGCATGCATGTGACAATTCATTTAGCAAAGGAAGAATGCCTTTCCCTTGGGCGTGATCCTGACATGGTTCATTCATTATAGATCTCCATAGATAGCACGCATACAAACCAGCCAAGGTAGCTGGGGGAGATCTGAGATGACTACTGGAAAAGTTTGGACCATGCTGGATTCACAGTAAGCAGAAAAGAACAGTAGGGAGACTGAACCGGCCAAATGCCACAGTTTAGGCTACTTTTTTCTTATACAAGTGTTTCTTCAGCCATGATTGCTCCAGTGGCTTAATCAGGCAATTGCCTCTGACTTGTAATTGATTGCTACAGCTTCACTAATGTGCTGCTTTTCTGCCTCACCGAGGTTTGAGATCAATTTCCTCTGCGACCGGGACGACAAAATAGCCTTCCATTTCAACCCACGCTTTAACGAGTCCGATATCGTCTGCAACTCATTCATGGCGAACCACTGGGGGCAAGAAGAAAGATGCACCAACTTCCCCTTGGGCACTGACGAACCCTTCCAGGTGAAGCACAACAGTCAGGATCACGATCCCCACACCATAATCCACTTAGTGCATGTATGACTCATGAAAGAGACTGAACAGTTGTCTCTTTTTCCCCTCTCCACAGATCGAGATTTACTCCGACAATGACAACTTCCACGTTTACATTGATGACACAAAGATCATGCAGTATAAGCACCGCGTTGAGGATCTCAAGACCATCACCAAAGTCCAGGTGGTGAATGACATCAATATCTCCTCTTTGCAGATCACCAAGAAACATTTTTACTAAAGCTGGGACGTGAGCAAGTCCCCCAGCAAAGCCCTCTGGGAAAGATAAGCTGAAGTAAGCTTGTGTTTGTTTACAGTGGATTATTGTCCGTCTTGCATTCTGTGTTGATAATTTTAGCAATAAATAATGATGATTATTTTCTCGTTTCAAACTCTGCCTTTTGGTTTGGCTTAAACAATTGTGCCTCATCCAATTAAAAAAAAAACACCTGAATAAACAGGGAAGTCTGAAGAGATGTCTGACACACTGGTCTGTCGGGAGTATTTCGGTTCTGATTCTGACTCTGAGAACAAATCACCATTTCCTGATCTGTCCAGTGCAATTAACACATTAGAGCTGGTGCTAAATGACTGCTGGGAAAACATTTTCACAAGAACACTAGAGAATTAAAATCTCACCGAGAACCAAGACAGAAGTTCCACATAAAGAGCGTAATTATTCAGAACAGCACCTGTTTTACAAGATCATTTTCTTAGACGATAGATAGATGACCATTTCACGTTGAACACTTGTGCAATCTGATGCAGCATAAATCTAATATTGGGAACGTGTCCGTGTGATATAAGAGCCAAGCAGCCTGATAGCTAGGAGCATGAACAGATGGAGCAAACACAGTGCTGACGGATTGAGGACTTTCAGTTAGGCCTTGCAATTAGAACTCATAAAGAGCACACCTGGTCCAACTCAAAGCAGTAAACTCTACCAATTACAGGATTATGACTCACTTTGAAATGACTCAAAAATGTATCACTTTCACACAAAAACCTTGTATCTCCATTTTTGCCATTTTTCAGATATTCACAAAATGTGAATCTGGCTGTTTTACTTTTACTATATTGTTTTCACAGTTTCATGAATGGACCAATAGAAATGCTCCAAAACGAGAATCAAGAGGGTTATGGCATGATAGCTTCAATATACAACATGTACAATAATAATAATAATAATAATAATAATAATAATAATAATAATAATAATAATAATAATAATAATAATAATAATAATAATAACTTTAAACTAGTTTTAATAACATTTTAAAAAGGCCTTAAAAAGAGCGCACAACCAATCCACCCATTAACCAGTCCTTCATCTGCATAGACTGTAATAAAATAAATAAATAAATTGTATGTCAATTGAGCCTCGTGCAGTGAGGAGTGTGAGTGAGATCGCTGTTCACAGAGAGCGACAGCGGCAGGTTTGTCGTAAGGCGAGAGAGAGAGAGAGAGAGAGAGAGAGAGAGAGAGAGAGAGAGAGAGAGAGAGAGAGGCTGCATAATTCACAGCATTCTGCCATTCTGTGGGAGGAGGTAGAAGAGGAACCTAGGACTACATGGCCAAGTCCACTCTCAGGAGGCTGTATGGAAGGAAACATGGCACACCGTAAGCATCTTAGTGGAGCTATTCTGCACAGCCGTCAGAGTATGTATTTTTACACTTCTGATCATTTCTTCTAAATATTCAACAAAGCATGAATGTAGTTCATAGTGCATGAAAAAACATATATGAAAAAACTGTCTGAGAAAGGACTGTATGATTTTAAATTTTTGCCCTGCAAATTTTATGTGGCATGACTGATCAAGTGTGCAAAGTAACAAGTGTTTACCTTAAGAAACGTAGTGTTTTGACTTGAATAGTGTAAAATCTGTCTCAGTCAGTATTTACATTTTCAGTTAAAGCTCTATCATGTCTTGTGTCAATTTCTTGCAGGTCAGCTGGCTAAATTATGCAAAGATTGCATCCACTCCACACTCCACTTTTTGGAGTGTCAGAAGCTGATGTGATTGAATGTGTCTGTTACATGGACTGACACAGAGGGAATTCGGATGTCGCAAAAATCTGAAATACCAGCTGCTGTGAGTTTGAACTCCTCTTGGGGATGTGCAGTGCAGAGACTTGGATTCCATCCATCCACAAACAGGTTTTAGCTTTTAAAACTTCAAGATGAATTTTTCTGAATTCCATGTCTCCAACTCGCTGCTGTCTGCGAATGGTTCATTTGATGGAGGCAAGAACATAGGCAGTGATCTGCTCCTGCACCAAAATGGAGAACTGGAGAGGCTCCTGCTGTTGACAATCCAGGAGCCAACCACTATAGCTCTCACAGTGATGTACTCACTGTCGTTCGTGGTGGGCTTTGTGGGGAACATCATGGCAATCCGGATGCTCACCAGCCAGAGGAGCAGGAGGGTCCAGAGTGTCAGTGCCACCCGAAGCTTACTGATAAACCTGGCTGTTTGCGACCTGATGGTGGTCTGTATCTGCATGCCTATTACCCTGGGTCACACCATCTACACAGCCTGGGTGTATGGGGACCTGCTCTGCAGGGCAGTTCCCTTCATCCAGGCTGTGTCTGTGTCCGCCAGTGTCCTCAGCTTGACGGTGATCAGCGTCAACAGATACTACAGTGTCCACAGCCCACTGAACGCACGCTCCTACTTCACCCAAAGGAAGATCTACATAACCATCTGCGTGGTCTGGGTCTTGAGCTCAGGCATCTGTGCCCCTCTCCTCTTCATGGTCAAACTGGATGAGATTAACGTGATCGACATCATGGTACCCATCTGCAGAGAGCTCTGGCCGCAAGCAAGGCTCAAGCAAGTCTATAACGTCCTGCTCTTCATCATGCTCTATTGCATCCCTGTTGCCTTCAACCTGACCATCAGCTTCCTGACTGGCCGGAAGCTCTGGAGGGCATCACAGAGCTTTGACAGCTTTGACCCTCACAGTCAGGTGGTGTACGCCTCGTGCCTGAAGATGCGCAAGAAGATCGCCAAAGTAGTGGTCACCCTGGTCCTGCTGTTCGCCATCTCCTGGCTGCCTCTGTATGTGGCCGATATTTTGATTGACCGAGAGATACATCCTCCACATTGGATCCTGCAGACCCGACCATTTACACAGTGGCTCGGTCTCACCAACTCCAGCCTCAACCCCATCTGTTACTGCTTCTTAGGGGACCTGCATCGCTCAGCCAAGGTGCTCAAGTCTAAGTACCACCAGCGAGTGCTCTCTCTCCTCAGGACATCCAGCTCCAGCAAGCTGCCAAGGCTGCTCTCTTTCAAGCGACAGCCATCCAGCCAAAGACATGCACCTGGAATTCAGGTTTCTGAGGAAACACTCTCAGACTGGTGCTCTCACACCAGTGTGGGGGACTCCAGCCAGATGCTTTCTCTTAAAAGTCTGTCAGACAGAGGAAGTTCTAGGAGCACGCCTGATCTAACTGGACTGTAGACTGTGGTAAACTCATAAGCTGTGGGATTGTTGACAGTGTAAAGCTACGTGTTGCTGCTCTTCTGTGTCCATAATATCAGATGGACCTGAAATGGGACTTGGGGCAAAGCTCTAACATAAGCATGATGATCAGATGAGACTGTTGTCTAGAATTACATCACTCCCTTCACACTCTTTAATCCTTAAACGAAGGAAGGTGCCAGTATGCAGTAGACTTGACAGATGTGCATAAATCAGAAATGATTTCCAAACAAAAGTGGCAAAGAAACAGTGAAGCTCCTTGGTGAACCATCCTAAAAGCCAGAGTGCAACTGCACGTTTTTCTCTGAATTGTATATAAAACCTGTAGATGTGCAAGTCAATGTGGGTGAATCTGTTCTTAGGGTTTTATAAGCTAACTAGAGAACATTTGTGGAATCAGAATGTATACCTTATACCTTATCTGCACTGTTTACATTAGTCCTGCTTATTTAAATGGATTGTCTCTGATTGTGAATATGTTTTATATCTTAAAGATGAAGGAACTGGTGCAAAGGAATCTGGTGTATCATACAGTTGAGCCTCACAGCTGGAAGCAGGAAGATTTCAGAATCACAAGCTGCTTTGATTTGTATGTGTATGGCTGTAGATAAAAATGGCGAAAAACCATTCGCACAAGTCCACCTCTTGTCTTTGATTTCATAATATCTTTCCTGTGGTGATTCCTCCACTGGCATAGGACGCTTCCAGCATAAAGGAACGAAAGTGTGATTCTGCTAGATCTCACTTAAGGAGACTGATTTCAGCCTTGGGGAAATCATTTTTGGAATGAGATTGCTTCACAAACAAAGCCTCACCCACCAATGGAAACCATACAAAGGCAACATAATAAAATACTGCAAATGCTGTGATTCTATAGCAAGCCTCCACAGACCTTTAAGAGGCCACTGAAAAGTGCACATGCTAGAGATATCATAGGGCTTTAAAAAGAACAGGAAATTATATCTGTCTCTCAGCTGAAGAGTTCTGGGTTGAGCTCCAGTGCTGCAATTAAACACTGCATTCATGCTAATAATTTCAGATTAGAAAATGTAGCACCTCAGTGACTCTAGAGAATAGAGTCTGATTGGCCCATAATCAGTGCTAATGGCATTTATTTTGGATGTAGTGAGTGTACGGTGCCTCTTCAACATTCTGATTGAATAACTTCTCAAATCAAAGGGTTAATTGACAGAATCTGGGCTTATTAAGTTCACCCATGCTACATACATAATTTAGGTACAGGCTGAACTGTACACGACGTTACCGCTCCTCAGCCAAAAGTGCTACATGGTGTACAAGGAGCTCTTCTCCTACAGATATCAACTCCAACAATGGAAGGAAAGTAGTTCTCAACAATGCTGACTATTATCAGGTATCTGAAGATTGGATCTAATTTAAAGTGAATTTTGGCAAATAATAGACATCTCTATTGAAGAAGAATGAAGAGAGACTTCATGACAGAGCAAATATGCAGCTTTTCCATAGTCTGCAGTCCCCACTAGAACACATTTATTTATCTCTTTTCAATTAGGCAGCTAGCAGATTCCACATATGCAATCTTGGCAAGGCTCAAATGGGAGATTTAGTCATGCATTTCAAGGCTATTCTCCTAACCTTCCATTGGTTAAAAACCTCTAAGCATGATGTGGTCCAAGAGCGACTTAATATAAGTTCTAATCCTATATTAATTATGGTTATTCTTTCCCACAACTAATCAAACTTTTCATGGCCATATGCCGTTCCCAAACAGAAAGCCAGGGATTAGTGTGAGAAATACAACAGAAAAGTGGTTGTTTGTCCATAAAGATATTTAAAGGTGGGGGGGGGGGGGGCATAGATGCATTATCTAGCACTGGAACAAGACTTTATTAAAGTATTACAGCATCAAAATAAACAGAAGCGAAGTCCAAATATTGCCTATTTAATTCTTCTTTGATGAGTTAATTTCAGAAAGTCCTTTGCTCAGATCAGACATGAGCCTGTTTAGTTATGAGCTAATTGGATAGACTGTCATCAACAGAGAGGTAAGGTTACCTTTAAAAGACAGTTGTTTTGTAGTTGTTCAGTCTGAAGTGTTCTACAGTGCAGAGACCCACACAGTGCCATTTTCTTTCATTATAGGACAAGTAGAGCTTTATTTCCAAAGGGTATTCTAAGAGTTGTGTGCATACTACAATCTGAAAGTATCATAGTTTTATTACAAGGTTATTTGTACCTTCAGAACCTGAAGGGAGCTGTGAACCACAGTTCAGTATTAAGCAAAATAACATTTATCTTTAGAAATCAATATAAGTATATTAAAAAACAAACAAACAAACAAAACAACTTATCAAATCTATCAGTGGCCAGCCTGGTGTCTAAGGAATTAATATATGTAACAAATGTATTTTTGCATTTTGGAAATCATGCAATGTGTATGAAATATAGTTTAATACTCAACCCTGATTTGAACAACCTAACCTTTACTCTTACACTAACCACTCACTAGCCATAAACATAACCATAGTAGAATATGAAACTCTTACTATTTCTAAATGAGTTTGCATGTATTGTTTCTGTTTTTAAGCTTTTTTTAAAGAAAAGGTAGTATCCTGTGCCAAGGGTGTAATCTGGATTGCTCTTTGTGTACTTTGGAGGTTGGTTTATGAGGTGTTTTTTGTTTTTGTTTTGTTTTTGTTTTTTTTGCAAAGTACCACCACTGGATGGAGCTTGTTACGAATCGTAATATATTACAAAATGCATGAATGGAAATCATGCAAATAATATAAAATTCTTGACTACATTGTAGTTAAATATTATACATTTTATAAAATCTTAACATTAATATAAAATCTAGAACTGAAATAGAATTCAACCGAATGGTACATTTGCTTCTTTTCTTAGAATCCATGATTCTTTTTCTGAAACAGAAATATTACATTTACATATATTATTCCATATATTAAATATTACATATTACATAGACAGTATTTTTATAACACTAACTTTGACAAAGGTTTTAATGTGTTAATAGTTGTCTTAAATATTCTGGCTGGAAACATCACCGGCAATGGAATTTGCAATTATTTTATTATTTGAGCTTAATTCACTATTGTAATTAATTGTCTTACTGAGTGCACAGAACTCCACCTACTAGCATTTATCATTTACCTAAATGATTATTGCACCAATTAACCTATTGGCAGGTATGAGCTAGAGGGGTAAAAAGCCCCAAAGCAGTGGAACTGTGTTCAGGAGGGATATGGGAGTTGAGGATGAAGTGCAGTGCAGTGCACATGCAACATCCTATCCTTGCTAACATTCTGGTCACCGAATACAATCAAATCCTCACAACAACAAAATACTTCAACCAAATCAGGATAAATCTTTTAAATTTCATTGATTTCAGAAGAAACAATGAATGAGCAGGTGTCCCAATACATTTGTCTACATGGAGTATACATGGGTATGGGTCTCGATACAGTTGATCACCGCACCAGTAGATACATCACTGGCACATATCAATCAGGCATAAAAGTGAATTTTCAACTGGCATGTCCCATTAAATGTGTGGACCCGAGGACATCAAGCACAGTTTACTTCACTACACAGTCATTTTATTATCCTGTTCTTCAGACCTTCTGTCAGCACAGTCCAGATTTAATGCTTAATGTTGCCTACTGTGCAAGCGCATTCTGCTGATTCTGAAGTAAACGGAGAGGAAATATGATAGCAGATGATGGTGATGTTGCAGTTTGAGTGTTGAGGTGTTGAGAGAGAGAGAGAGAGAGAGAGAGAGAGAGAGAGAGAGAGAGAGAGAGAGAGAGAGAGAGAGAGAGAGAGAGAGAGAGAGCATAGAAGCAAACAAGGAGAGCAACCAGTCACACTGCTACAGCAGATCAACTGACCATTACTGCTTGTCTTCAGCTTGTCACCAGCAGAAGCTTTTACTATAAGTGGGCAGTGCAATCACAGGCCACTTGCTCTTAGACATGAAGCAGTGATTACATTTGGAGGGACAGTTTGGTCTGGTTTCTTCTTCATTTATATTCTGGCCTAAAGTAAGTGTTGTCTCACCAAGACCCCCCTCTCTCAGTCAGTATGAGGAATAATGCTACAGGTCAAAAACCAGGGCCTGAAATACTGCTTATGAATGACTAATGGGAACAAAATGATTAGTGACTCTGCAAAGTCACTGATAATGTGGACAATTTCATTCATTGTTGAGGGAAAAATAGTCATTACTCAGTGATTACATGGTTATTATGGCATCCCTAGAGATGGTGTAAGTCATGGGCATTTTAAAATTAAACCATGCAGGATTCATTAGTTTTGAATTAATCTTTTAGGGAGACAAATTGAACTGATTCATCTGACCTGAACTTCTCAGCTCAGTCAATGAAGTGACTCTAGGAGTTTAGAATCACAATTACTCTTTATTGGACTACTGTGTGCATGCAAGGCATCTGTCTTTGATTACACAGTATCATGCAACAGAGCTCTGGTACATACATCTCTATTTCCAAACAGCTCCTGTCCACTGATGGTGGTGCTTTCCACTAACTAATGAATAGAAATTGTGTAGAATTCCACATTCTACGCTTATGGATAGGATTAAGGTAAGGGTAATTGTTTATGCGGAGCCACATTCTAGTTCCCCCATTTTATCAAAAAATATCTCCAAACGCCCGAGGGAGCCTGTGAACGAGCTCTCAATGAATGAGGGTTAATGGAGCTAAACAGCTAAAAACTCAAAGTAAACATAGTATCAAACCTGTCCAGAATCTTCCTTTAATTTAGGAAAGTAGAATGATGTGATTCACTTAAAATCAAAACCTGTACAGTTCTATTTTTCTACAGGAAATGGGTTTTGGGCAATAGAGACACTAGCACTACTGAGAGCTGATTGGTGATGGCATCGTTATAAATTAAGTAAAGCTTTATAAAATATGTCTGCTGTGCTAAAACATTTAATGCTATTTTGTGTTGAGGAAAATCATTTGTTCTTGATTTTTATTTGTTTGCTTTGTTGTTGAATTTACCTGTTACTCCCAATTTAGCAGTGCCAATTAACCCACACCCAATTTAGCAGTGCCAGCCCACCCACACAATCACTTGTAGTTGTCCCGATATTAAGAGGGTAAGTCCTCCTCCAATACATGTGAAGTCAGCAATGCTTTTTTTAAAAACAGCTGCCAATGCACTGGGGAACCAAAGTGCTGGATCCCCCACTTTGCCCTCTGGTGTCTGACAAACCCGGAATATGTTCTCAAGAAGTAATTCTATCTATCTTTTTTTTTGTCTGGTATGGATTAGGTTAGGTTTATGTTATGGTTAATGTTGGTTATTGGTTTTGGTTAATGGTTTTGGTTATGCTTAGGCTAAGAGTGAAGGTTAGGTTACAGTCTGATTAAGTCATTTCGGCCTGGAGTGGCAATGACAGCGATACTTTTCACCCTATAGCTATTTTAAGGAAACACTGCATAATGCTGCTTTAACTTAAGTGTATATATGTAATGTAAAGTCACACTGTACAATAGATTCAGCTGTAGTTACATGAGCTGCACAGAGTTTTGTGATCTTGAGAGGCATAAGAATGAAGGTTGGAAACCAAAACCTGGGAGATGTTTAGTGATATGTCAGGCAGGGGCAACACTTGGCAAGTATTAGTGAGGGCTTTATGATCACGTGTGAATGTATTATAGTCCAATGATTAATTCCAGGTTCTACGTTCTCAACCCTCCAATCACTACTTAGCAACCACTGATATAGATTTAAAGAGCGCATGCAGACTCATCATTGGGTCTCCCACCCTCTCAGCACATTTGGAAAATTTAAGTTAGGATCAATAGGTCAATAACAAGCCTACTTTTAAGACGGCAGCAGGGTAGAGAGCAACCAATTATGCACATTCTGCTTTGTACGTCATAACAGCAACCATTGGGGGCTTGCATAAACTGAGGTGAACAGACACAGCAAAACTGGATTCTCAACCAATTGGGGCCACATTTGTCAGATTTAGCAACTTTGTGAAAATATCTGTATATTTTTATTCCACAAATCATATTTTACACAAATGCTTGGAGTATATGTCTACAAATGTTTACACTTTAATCAGAATTTGGTATTCCATCTTAAATTGTGCAGTAGCTAATGTAAAATTCATAGAAGAAGCAAAGACTAAATTAAGCCATACAGGCCTAAATCCACCTGCAAAGCCAAAAGCTAATGAAAAAGTCTTGGGTGGTCTGCAAAGGTAGTACTTACACTGCACGGTTAAAATGAGCTTCCTGTCAAAATGTCAGATCAAACATGTACCCCAGTGCATAGAGTGTGCAAAGGCCATATAGAAGGTCAGTCCATAAATACTTTCCTACCATGGCAATAGCTATCTTCAATTGTAAGCCTCTATGTTTTCTAGACTCCACAGTTCGATTTAAACCCTGTTAGTCATCCACACTCGAGGATAGTCATAATCGAGTGGATGTGTGCTTATAGTGAAGTGCGATGTAGGTAATGCAGCTGCATACAAGGGGGGTACTGGATATGGTTGTCACCTTGTAAAATACACACACATATATATATATATATATATATATATATATATATATATATATATATATATAGATAGATAGATAGATAGATAGATAGATAGATAGATAGATAGATAGATAGATAGATAGATAGATAGATAGATAGATAGATAGATAGATACACTACACAGCTCACTTATAACAGTTTGCCAGTAATACACAACTTACAGGTACATGTTGGTCAAGTCCAATGTAAATACACAATTCATAACTGAGAAAGTATAGTTTTGTTTACGCTGTGGAAGAACAGTGTTCAATACTTGATCAATATACAAGGCAATTTAAAATGCATTACTTAGTGGATGACGTAGGTAAAGTAAAAGAGTTGTGTTTGTCTATGGATTCATGTTTGTGTTTGAATTCTGGTTCATTCACTATAGCAAAAGCAATTCTCAATGGCAAAGCAACTCTGAGGTCACTGCTCTGCTGACTGTTTATCAAATTTACTGAAAGAAAGGGAAGGAGATGTCTTCCTGAGTGGTTGCTCAGGGTGGCTATTATATGAAAAAGCAAATCTCAGAGCATTAACATTAGCACAGTGTCAGTCCAGTCAGGTTCCCAAATGAAAAGAGATGCTGACTTCCTCTGACACACTTAGAGACACAGCTTGTGTGACTCACAATTAACCTTGACTCCATTTCCATTAACCTCAGCAGTGAAATGATATGATGAAACATACAGCTGTGTAAAGGGTATTATATCTTCAGTGCTTAAGAATAAAGCCTGTCCATGGAACCCAGATATGAGACCACGTGTGACATCCTTTGACACTGTAAGCACTACGAGTACAAGACGGATGGCTCTTTAGCGCTTCAATTAGAGCCTGTCCATGATGTCAGTGGCAGAAAAGCATCACAGATGGAACAGTATGTTACTCTTGCATTCAGACCACCAAAGAAGCAATTTTAGTATCAGCAGAAGCAGTTGTCTCCCGTGGGCTTGTTATATCTAAGGGCAAAAGCCGGTCAAATTGATTTCTATTCAGATAAGGCATCACATCACCTGAGGACTTCATTGGAAAGAGGAGATATAGCTGTGTAGAAGCTCCATGGAGACCTTACATTCTGATTTACTGCTTGACATCAAATCAGTCTCATTAATAATCTATAAAGAGCCATGTGAAGAAGAAACTTTGTCACTGAGCAAGATGAATTAGAATTTAGAAATCTCTTTGCTAAAACCATAACAAAGTTTACAGTTAGGGCTAAAAATGATTTATATCTGGTTAAAAAATTAACAGCCATTAAACATTGGTCAATAACAGTGATAAAAAAAACAACTCAGGTTAAATGCTTTACCATGTCAACCAAAGTTATGTACAGTCTCCCAAACACAGCCCTGCAGCCACAGGTGTTTTTGTGTCGTTGGAGACATGGCAGAATTACTCAACAGAGCTTCAGAGATCTTTAACATTCTAAGGATGTTTTCACACCTGAAAGTCTGGACTAAGGTTCTAGACAAGACAAGATTAGTGTTTTCGTTATTCTCTATACTTTTGGTCCAGTTCTGGTTTTACTCTGCAGTTTAGCAAGTGTTCTAGAAAAGTTTGCTACATCTTGTCATTTACATTTACATTTACTGGCAGATGCCCGAATCCAAAGCGACTTACAAAGGTGCTTTGCTGTTCACTCAGAAGATAACCTTGCCTATCCAGAGATTCCTCAAGCTTAGATGCAGCTGAAAAAAATTGTCAAATTGGAAACCAACAAGATTCAGTATAAATATAAACCTTTAATGGGTTAAATGTTCTTGAAGATGGGTCTCCAGTCTGTGTTTGAAGACAACGAGTGACTCAGCTGTTCAGACCCCCAGGGAAGGTTCACTCCACCATTTTGCCACCAGGACAGAAAAAGAGTCTGGATGCTTGTCTTCCTTGCAACTTGAGGGATGGTGGGTCGAGCCAAGCTGTAATTATCGTCACCTATCACATGGGCCGTGACTCCATGTACTCATTGATTGGTTTGTAGAAGGGTGCATGTCCTGTCTAGGTGTTGTGTCTGTGATAATGTGCACCATCAGTAGAAATTAGTGTATTAAACTTACCTGTTATATGTTGAAGACTGATTTTTACTTGCCTGGGGACAGAAAAGTGTAAGGGGATATCCATCCTGGTTTAAGATGAGTGTAACCAAAATCTGTATAAACAGAGAGTATATATATATATATGCCAGTGTGTTGTGAGTCAATGGCTCACAGCACATTGACTTCCTTCTTTGGTGGTTTTAGCAGCACTAGTTAGAATGTCGTCATTTTCCATTAAGATACACATCAGCTAGAGGTGGCACAAAAATTGATAATTGTCTGTACAGGACAAAACTTATGTTTATGCACAAAAAGTGCATAATTCTGCTAATGTAATTTGTTTTGTTCAATATAAAGCTTGGTGAATTTTTTTTAGCTCATTTGTCAGTATTTTTTTAACTTAACGTTAACAACACCACAATAATACTGATACTGTTATAAATTTGGCCACACTTTGGGCCATACATGTAAAAAATCAAATTTTGTGTTTCTTTGTTGAAATAGCGTACATTCTGGAAAATATGGCCACTGATTTCATGATATCATTAATGTAACGTTGGGCTGTCAAAGCATCTGTAATGAAGACCAAATGTGATCTGGCATCAGATGAAACTGCACCCCAGAATGTGACACCAGGCCTTCTGGACATGTGATGGATGACAACATCTTGATTTTGGTGCTGACCACGGTGCTTCCATACATGGATTTGTTGGTTGTCTCCACCAACAGAAGACAACTCATTGCTGAAGACTGAAGATGACCCACTGCCATTCTGAATGACCCCATGACAGTCTGGCACAACACCACTGCAGCTGTGCATTGCAATCGGTTGATTCCTTCTGGTGAAACTATTTTTTGATGTCAAGTGTATATACAGTATATACAAAAACTTTATGTTAGCCTGCTTTATTCATTTCACCACCACCTTCAGGGTTGGCTCACTGTCCTGTTGGAACACCCAACTGTATCCAAGTTTCAACCATCTACCTGATGGTTTGAGGCTATGCTGAAGAAGGTAGCCTTTGTTCTCCATTAATCTACCCACTTTGTGCAACGTACCAGTTCCACTGGCAGCAAAACAGCTCCAGAGAATGATGCTGCCACCACCATGCTTAACAGGTGGTGCAGTGTCCATGGTGGTATGTGTCACATTTACTCCTTCAAAGTCTTCTGCTAATGGCAGCCAAAATACTCTTTTTCATATTTGACCACAAAACCTTTCTACAGATGGCTTTTCTTTTGCTATGTGGTCAGCTGCTAACTTTAATCCAACTTGAAGGTGTCAATATATCAGCAGTGCCTTCTTTCTCTCCTTCTTCATAATCCATTGTGATGACTTGACTATTGATAGTGACACTGGTGGCAGTTTCAATACAGCTTCCAGTTCATGACAGGCCTGTGCCCTGGGGGTTCTTGTTTTGCTCCTGGCCATACAAATAAATGTCATTTCAATTGAGATGACAGCTCTAGAGTGTCAACTGTTCTCATTTATTAGAAGTAAATGACAAGACTAGTTGATTCCATTGCAATGTCCAAATTATGATGGCAGATACTCAAATGCTTTAGTTTCCAAGCAGGATGAATATGAACCAAAAATACAGACATGTAAGTTTTAGTTCCCAGAAATCATTAAGGCTTCTGGAAGACATTGGAGGCCTGAATGATGCCTCTCTGCTTTAATCTGATCAGATAAGTTCCACTGACTGAGGCACTTACTGTATATCACCATAATGAACTTCAAGATCTCTGTCCCTAGCAGCCCATACAATATGTCAATTAATCAATACAGTTCAGCCACACCAGCGCCATGGTCCCGCTCTGTCTGATTCAATTCACAGGACTGCCCTTATGGAAATAAATTACTGACAAAACTATTTGCTTTCCCTCCAGTGGATGTCAGGTGTTGGTTCTGCGTGAGGTAACCCAGCGAGTAGTCTTCAAAAAAGGACGTAGTGCTTTGATGTGATTCCTTCTGACAGGACTTCACTACATTGGAATGATGTGGCAGAGCTAGCACTGACCTCATCAGATACACAGTTGACATCTTTTTGAGATTGGCAGTCCTGTGAGCCACTGATCTCCCACAGTGATGACAGCAAAAAATCTCCACCACCCTCAAAATGAAGCCTTGTCTTCAGAGAAGAGATGAAGGAAGAGGATTCCATGCCAGATTAAATCTTTACACTGAGTACCAAAAACTAACCGATGCATTGTTTATCACATTCTTCTGAAGGCAACAATGAAACTGTGAATTTTGGAATGTTTAATATAAGTATATTGACTTATAATAAGATATGCATGCACTCTTGTTTTAATTGTATTAATCCACCCAAAATATGATACGCTGCTTTAATTGTACTTCCATTTCTCTACTGTATAAAGAAAATGATTTTTTCCTAAGAATCATAATCATATTATTGTGAGGTGAGAGATTTACATGCAGGGGACTCCAGTGAGCTCAGCAGTCTAATGTGCCTGCACTATGATCTGAGAATCATGCTGCTTGCAATCAGCAGTTGTAGTCCAAGAGGCTATTGACCCATCATTCTCCCCATCATGTACTACCCTCCATGTTCTCCTCACGCCTGTGCCCTATTTACTTGATTGGGTATTTTTAGTGCAGGAATGCATATTTTATTGACCAGACATTCTAAACCAAATACTGTGGAAAACATAGACACTGTACTTCTATTTCCTTCTGCCATATAGATAATGAAAGCAAGGTTGTTCACCATGTTGTCAAATTTGCACCAGGTAGAACCAAACTCACCTACTCATTTGGTGTGCCTACCCCCTTCTCCCAGAGTAAGACTTCCTTCATTGAGCTTTACTGCGCAGGAGCAAAGCTGATTAAGTGTAGCTTTTCAACAGTAACAGTGCGATAATACAACTCAGCTCCTCCATGTACTGTAACAAAAAGGTATAGTTTTTATATTAGTTGGTGTGGTGCAACAGTGAGCCACCACACCATATGAGGCTGGGGTTCGATTCCCAGTCTGGGCAACTATGCTTGGCAACACCAATAAGAGTCCTGGGGCAAGACTCCTAACACTACTCTCGCCCACCCTGTAATGTGACTCACCTTGTAAGTCGCTCTGGATAAGAGTGTCAGCTAAATGCTGTAAATGTAAAACATAAAAAAAAATGAAGACAACAGTAAATACATGGTTAAGTTGACTGCTGTAGGAAGTTGACAAACCTATTAAAATTAATTATAAAATTAAAACAACCATTTTGATTTGCATTTATAGCAATTCTACAATCTGCTTGCTCTGAGCGTTTTTATCCTACATCCCTAAAAATAAAGGTGCTACAAAGGGTTGTTTGAGTGACATCACAGAAGAACCATTTTGATTAAATAAAGGAACATTTCTCTAAAAGATATGTGATTGAAGAACCTCAGATCTTTAAACTGGTTCACAAGCTTCACACTTTCACCTCCTTAGCCTTTAAATGGTCTTCTCACACATATTTCTTTTGCAGAGAACTGTTCTTTTTGGAACAAAATCACCTTGTAGCCCCATTATTTTGTGTAAAGAATATACACTGAAAACTTTTGCTTTTGAACACTACGAGCTAAATGCTAATTAATGCTCTTTTTTAGGTTTCTGTCAGTAACTATATGTTAATGTCATCTGTATAAGTGAAAAGCTTTCTCTGAAAGCTTATGGATACGGACAATACAGTGTTGTACCACTGGAAACTGTGGGGGGAATGTAGCCAATTCTTCAAGTGAAACACAACCACTGCCATACAGAAACGATGATGAACAATCTTATGGACATTGTTTCCATATCTGCCTCGGAATCCTTTGACACTGAACTGCCCTCTAGTGGACATAAAGGACGCGTAGAAGTTGGTCGACAGTGACAATTGCATCCTCTGAAATGCATGTATTCATTAGTAAGTACCTAAATTAGTCATAAACTGTATGTAAAGTATAAAAGCATAAGTTTTGGAATGTAGCAAAACAGCATTACCAGAACAGCAGAGAGTGATATCTGGAGAAAGTGCTCAAACATCTCAACTTGCCAGAGAAAATTCATCTCTTATATTTATGATGGAAGAACATTCATTGGGCACATTGGGAGTGATTGAGCACAAAACAGGAATACCCCCTGGATAGGGCACCAGTCCACCACAGTGGATCATGGGAACCCAAAAGCATACAAAGATATAGATAGAAGACTTATGTGTTCACATTATTATTACTTTTTTTTTTTTTCTCGTCACACCGAGCCCTGTTCACACCCCTGATTGAACTCTGTGAATGAGCTGTGGCTCAGCTGTGACAGTGTCACTCTAGCAGGAGGGTACAAGAGCATGCTCGCTGTGTGGCCACATCTGCACCCAGAAGGCTGGGTCATTTCCTGGAGATGGGAAATGCCAGCTGGCTGTTCTCTGAAGTCATAAGCATGTAGGTCAAGGGCGGTGTTATGAAATTGCTCTCACCGGAACAGATACAGCACCAGGGACATGGGCAAAGATTTATGACTCAAACTTAAGATCGATGCTCTGTGGCCACAGCTGTCATCACTAATGGACTTCTAGGATAACGCTGAAGGTGGACCATCACAACTTGATTCAGAGAAACACACCGTCACTCATAAAAGATCTGAACTCCACTGTTTTGGGGTTTATTTTGGTACAGAAATTTCCATTACAATCCAATATAATTTCCAATATAATAGGGCTCTGTGGAGCAGGTAAATCTGAGCCTATTGGCACCAAGCCTAATGTCAGGTGTGGGCTAGAGGGGCCCACAAGCATTGAAAAAGAAATGAGCCCTGTTTACACCCTGTCTTAACCCTGTGACTGAGCTGTATGTCAGCTGTGACAGTGTCAGTCTAGCAGAAAAGTACAAAAGCACGCTTGCTGCGCAGCCACATCTGTACCCAGAAGGCTGGATCATTTCCTGGTGAAGGGAAATGCCAGCCATTATTTGAATATTCTAGTGAGCACTTCCAGATCAACTATGAGGAAATGGAAGCTGTACCATTTAACTCAGGCACTACAGACAAGACCAGCCCTCAAATCACATCATTAGATCAATGATGGGTTACAGCAGCTGAGACTGGGAAAACACTGTGTCCAGAGCTCTGCAATCAAAAACTGTTTGACTGCATTCAGCAACAAAAGCTTTAGAGAGCACGGTCATTCCTGACATTAGGCATTGTATTGGTAATACTTCTCTACAAGCTGTGTGTGCATTTGCACATCTGTGTCAGCAATGGGCAACTTTACATATCCAAAATTCATTAGGAGTGTCCCCAAACAGTTAAATATTTAGGAACGGTTTCCCCGACAAGGAAAGCCCTGCATTCTCTGTACTCCCCCATCACGTGTGCAACACTAGAGGGGAGAAGATGAGCACATGCTTCCTCCAATACATGTGACGCCAGCCTACCACCTCTTTTCAAATTGCCACCATCTGTTTCCTTGCCAGACAGCCACAGTGCTCAGAGAAAAGCGCTGGGTCCCCAGCTCTGATGCAATGGCTTACAGACACCTGTGCCGACCAACATTACATTGAGTATGTGATGGGAGAAAGTGTCATCTACACACCCACAGAGGGAGAGCAGGCCAGTTTTGCACTCCCTCTGACTCCAGCAGGCAGTGGCAAGCAGCATGGATCACAATGCTAGTGCTTTAGACCACTGAGCCACTTGGCCCTTACAGCTGTACACACACACACATACACACCATGTAAATGTCACTCTGACATTTACATTTATGGCAATTGCTGACACTCTTATCCAGAGCAAACTACATTTGAATTGTCTTATACAAGGGTTCTGCCTCAGTGGGGTTTTTACCAACTAAGCTACACCAACCACAATCCACATAATGCAACCAACCTGAACAAACTGATGTGAGCAGATGGGTGAAAACCCTCTCAAACAGTGGGGAATGCTGATACAAGCTCACCTCAACAGACCTAAAGCTGTTGTGTACCAAGTACTAGTCAGAATACTTGTGCAAGCAGAATTTTCTGGTTTTAATTTAAAGATTTTTAAAGATTTGGTGACAAATAATAGATTTTATTGTAAGATTGGTTTGAATAGAAACACTGGTTAGAACTGTGGTGGGGAACTCCAGTCCTGGAGGCTCAGCTTCATGCACAGTTTTATGCTTTTCCCATCCAAGCCCACCTGATTTAACTCACCTGTTAATTACCAAGTGCACTTGCTATGCTGGAGCAGAGAAATCCGCACACTGTGCTGGACCTGGGCAGGCCGATGGTGGCTCCACGCTGGTGGGGAGTATATTCTCGTGGCATGGGTAGGGTCCACTGGCCCGCAAAAACATCAGTGACCAGTGCCCACTACCTTTCACTGCTTAGTGACCATTTTCAGTCCTTCATGGATGTAATGTACCTCCACAATGATGGGATATTGCAAAATAATGCACCATACCATTGGGCCCAATTTGTCCAGAACTGGTTCTGTCACGTTCTGTTCTAGTACACACGTGACACTATGGATCAAGGAATGTTAAATGCCCACACAACTTCAGAATTTGCATATTCAATCTATATTGTACCCACTATCGTGCCTCACTCAAACTGTGGTGGCATTTACAAGATCACACCTCATAAATGATACAGGGGTTGGTGTTCCCAAGTCACCCCTGAATGAACATTGCGGTTACGTAACATATGACTTTTACGTCTATTACAAACTATTAAAATTTTTAGAAGGGAAAAAAGATTTGCTCTGAACACAAAACTTTCACTTTCTTTAAACTTGTCTTTCCCACTAAGTCCCTATGAAAACAAAGCTGTAGTGACGCTGACATCTGCTGGGCTTTTAAAGCTTTAAGCACTCAGTCTAATTTAATAAGCAACACCATGTGGACTGTATTGATCTCTCAGTCTGCCTAAAAGAACTTGAGCTGTGCTATTTTCTTATCAACGTTACCTGCTGCTGTGGAACAAATTAAAGACTTCTGGTTCAATGGTTATTCTTCTAATGACCTAGTAACCCTATATGCACTACATATATGTCCAAATATTTGTGGACATCTCTTCTAATGAATGCATTCAGCTACTTTAAGTTGCAGCCACTGATGACACAGATGTGCAAATGCACTCACAGCTTGTCTAGTCACTGTAAAGAAGTACTACCAATAGAATAGGGCTCTATGGCAGATAAATATGAACCTATTAGAATCACGCCTAATGCCAGGATTGAAGGCTATATACCCCCCCTGCATTAAGCCTTGGAGGAATGGGACTGTGTTCTCTGGAATGATGGTGCTCCATCCAGTACGGGGATAAGTTGGGTAGCTGGGGATGAGGTGATGATGATCATCCAACATTCTGACCAACACTCCTGTCAGCACTGAATGCAATCAGATCCTCACAGTAATGCTCTAAAATCTAACAGAAAGCTATCCCTGGAGACTAAAGACTTGTAATATAGAGGGTCTAAAAAAACAACTCTTTGATGTGCTTAAATGAAAGAGAATATTAACAAAACCCCTCTTGAAATATTCTCTTTGATGATCCAGGTTTCAGCTCAATATTACAGGCCTGAAATCTGATTTCAAGAGCATTTGCATTCAAGCTTTCAGAGGCATTTATGCTTAAACATTCCAGCTCTCTGCCTCTAACAGGGAAGCTCTATCTATCACTGACAACCATGTTTCTGATCTACTGATTATTGGTTTAATTTCTAGGCAAACGGCGGAACATCTGCTCATCCAGTGTTTCATCTGAAATCAAGGGTATTATTAGGGAGTTTGACATTCCTTTGATGCAGTAATAGCTTAATGCTCTTCTGTGAAGGCTTTCCAGTAGATGCTGGAGCACTGCTGTGAGGATTTGATTGCATTCGGCTTCAAAATCATGGCTGGACCATGAGTTCTACAACTGCAACTCATCTCAAATATATTGGAGATTTATCACTCCACAGAATGCAGTTCCACCACTTCACTGCTCCACAAATTCTCCAATGTGGGAGAATTTGTACCCCCTTAGGCAAAGTTTTGCATGGTGAACTTAGGCTCATGGATGGCTCATCCACAGTGTCCTGCTCTATTGACAAAGTTACACAAGACGTATGTAGGTAACTGAATGGCTCAGCATTGGTAGCAAAATTCCCTCATTAGAAGTGGTATCTGGATACTTTGGGGAATGTAATGCAGTTTATGACTCAAGCAAACCCCTGTCTGTTTCAGTGCACACATTTTCAAAAGATAAACAGAATTTGAAATTCATAAAAACTCACTTCCCTTATCAGCAGAGGGTTTTCATTAGCATTTTTCATTAAAGAGCCATTAATAGATGATAACTCAGAAACAAGAGGAAAACACCATCAGGGAAGGAAGAATGGTGATTGGCTTGGGGTGCATGTCAACATTCATTAACAGGCACTCTAAAAAATCCCTGCGGAGCTGTGTGGGTGCTGTGGGGCATTGGGGGAGGTGTAGCAGGGGCACAGCAGATGAGATCCTTTGGCAGTTTGGATTCAATTAATAAAGCCCAAAGTAGGAGCAGCGCATATCATTGTGGTGTTCAAGTGAATTAAAATGGTTCATGCAATTGCCTTTTCTTCGCCAAGCCCTTTGGCCATTCCAGAGAGGCCAGAACCTTAACAGGCGTCTCATCTTCTCTTTAATACAAGAGGACAGCAAAGGGTCACAAGGGTCTTTAACTAGGTTGTCCTTTTGCTGAAAGAAATTAAACATGCTAGGTGTCAGGAGTGTTGTTTATGTATATTTTAACAAAATAATCCAAACAAGATGAGAGCAAAATGCTAAAATGAATATTCACTAATAAATGATCCAAAGTCTCTTGTTAAGCCAAATTGGCTTTGCAGTGAGTAATTAGTCACCTGGTCCCCAGAGCCCGAAGCGTTGCATTTAAAATCCTGGAGGAAAGCAAGCGTGGGTGCAATTTGAAAGGCAAATATGTAAGTTTGGGAAAATTGAGGATAATATGCATTACGAATTACTTATAATCTCCTTAATATAGCCTGAAGATCTAAAATAATCCCAGAAGTCTCATTTGAATTCCACTGGTATGGAGTAGATAATGGGTTTTCTCTTTCTATAGCTATCCTCTTTGCCTCCAATCTTTCTACTGTCAGTTCTTGATAAGAGAAATAAAAATCATTGCTTGCCTTCATCTCTGAAGCAGGCAGCTTCTGGCAAGGCATTTACGTGGCCTATGCAAAACTAATAACACATGCATCTTCAGTCTTGAATGATCAGGCAGATCCATTAAATAGCATTCCAGATCAAACCTGGAGACGAATTCAATCAGTCCAGTTTAACTGCTGGTTGAAATTGCTTTCCTGGTCAAAAATCTCTTGGTCCAGCATTAGTCAAGATTCAAGAAACACGACCTCTAGCGGTTAAGAAACAGTAACTTCAATGACGCTGGAACATTTCTTTATCCCTTTAGATCTGCTCTTCATTCCCAGCCATGAACACAAAGCACAACTCTTAATATCACTTTTTCAAGGAGACCGACCTTAAGATTATGCTCCTTACATGCTTACGAATTCTTCTTGGCATGGCAGTGCTGTTTTGGCCAGAACAGGCATTGTGGGTTTAATTGTGGGTATAATGATATTATTTTTTACCATGAAATGTGTTGCTTTACACTACAAAATTTAAAGTCTTGATGGTGAAATGATAAAGGAATAAACACTTTGAATTTGGCTCAAATATTTGGCTGTGAAAATAATCCAATAGTTATTTTTACTTCCCATGAGTTTATCTGTCACGACCTGTGTTATATTGTCAAGTTTTTTTTTATGGAAGCACAGTGTATTTGAGAGAGTGGAATAATGGGGTATTGGAGAGAGAGGAGTAATGAGCTGTTGAGGAGATGGGTGGAGTATGGAGTGTTGAGGAGATGGGTTAGAGTAATGGGGTGTTAAGCAAAAGGGGAATCCAGGCCACTGAGTTGTTTTACGAACAAGTTTCCTCAGAAACAGGTGGGTGGAGTAATGAGCTGTTGAGGAGATGGGTTGAGTATGGGGTATTGAGGAGATGGGTGGAGTAATGGGGTATTGAAGAGATGGGAGGAGTAATGAGCTGTTGTGGGAGATAGGGTGAGTATGGAGTGTTGAGGAGATGGGTTGGAGTAATGGGATGTTACTGTATTATATGCTACAACAAACGGGAGACACAATAAACTAATACTCATTTAATCTCTAAATCAGCCTCACAAACATTGAGTCTTGCCTGTTCACTTGTTCACAAGTAATCTCTAGTAGTATCTGTGTTTTTCTTTTCTTCTTTGTGTGGTTTCCTGGAAAAAAACAGTGTCAGGTCAGCTTTTTGATATCTTAATAGTAAGGATGGATGACATTTTAAAAGGGTTTAGAAGTTTTTGTGTGCTACCTTGCTGCATCATGTGGCACAGAAATGACTCGCAAGGGAAAAGTCAGCCCATCTGGCAGCAGAGAGCTGTGACTCAAGCAGGCAATGGGACAGGCTGAGACAGAGCAATACTGCCGGTGGTCTGTTTGAGGGGGCCACAAGGACCCAGTCCACCGCCTGCACCAGCCTCTCAACAGGGTGTTTCATACACTGACCTTTCAGACAGCCAGAAGAAGTCAAGCTCACCAGCTGCCCAGCTGCCCAGTCCAGCAGGCCTGCACGACAGACGCATTACCAGAGAACACAAAGGAAAACTAAAGGATGCTTTTAGAGCAACAACTGTGAGGTCTAATCTTTAACACAAGTACAATCAGCTGTAACATTAAAATTACTGACAGGTTGAGGAAATAACATTATTCTGTCCGGGCAGCAACTGAACAGTCGGTTCTTAAAATTGATGTGTTAGAGTCAGGAAACATGGTCAAACATGAGAATCTGAGACTCTTGTATGCAGGTGTGCAGTGGTCAATACCTAAAGAATTGGTCCAAGAAAGAACATCAGTTAACTGGCAACAGGGTCATGGGCACTTAAGGCTTAAAAATGCTCATGCAGGGATCATCTCACAACAGCATACCTTCAGGGTCAGGGTCAGGGTTCATGCCTTGATGGGTGAAGTGGCACAAAAGAGACCTTCTCAGTACTAGGCAGGGGGTAATAATGTTAAGGTTGATAATGTTATGGCGTATAAATTACAAAATTATATGGAGGATGTAAGATAAAATAATTAGGCACTACTATATGGGACTATAATAAATTAAATGGTCACTAGGGTGTAGAACTGAAGTGTGGGTGACATAACATCTAATTTTACCGTAATCAAGTAAAATGTTCTTCTGAAATCTTGTGTTAGTAATGCAGAATAAAATATTTTATTGTTTTACTTTACAAAAAATGTATTTTGTTTTTAGGAGAATAATAAATGTCCTGTGGGGTGGTGGTGATGTAAATGAAGAATATATTCTAAAAAAAAAAAAAAAATATATATATATATATATATATATATATATATATATATATATATATATATATATATATATTTATAAACACCTGTTAATGTTTACACATACTTTTTGCATTGTTTTATACAAATTTAGTTGATTAATATAAGGCTTACAATCGCACAAAACCCCTACAATAATAATCACCAATTAAGTTTTGTAATGAAGATTCTGACACAGATGATCAGGTTCTTTAATGGGCTTTTTAATAGAACTAAAAGGCAAATTTTAAATCTTCTCTTAACAACAAATTTCATACTTTGTCAAACCATCAATGAGGCCATTTTTAGTTGGTTTTGTAGCGTGACAACTCTGATATTCATTTTTAAAAATAGGGATAAAAATAGTATTTTTAATTAGTTAGGACAATGCTCAAGGCCAGTGATGTATGGGAACAATTCAAAGTGGCCACAATGATGTAAATGTCCTATTGTGTGACTGTTTTGTACTGTTTTTAAAAATGTAGGCTACATAAGCACACTAATTAATCAATTGTTTAACAATGGCCCAGAGATTTGTTGTCTGGTGAACACATTTCAGGACAATCCAGACTTTAATATTTTGTAAAATCCCAATTTTAAAAAAGTTCCATTTAACCTCCATTTGTCAAACAACAGTGTAAGACCACATAATGTACCATGTAAACATTTAGTTAATATTACCTTAATGTGTCTCTTGTCATATTATGCAAAGTTATTTATATTTGTTTAACACTAAATTCTGAAAGATTCTACATTTTGTAATGACCTGCCAGGGATTAAAACGGCTCATTTTTCCAACAAAGAAACTTATCGGAACTAATACCACAGTTTCACTTCCTCTCACACCACAAATTATTGAATGACAACATCCAGCTTCAGTGGCATCCTGTTTCACTAAGAAACATGTGACAGTAAGGGAAGGAACTACATTGATATATGACACTCTTCTGTCATTCTACACTGAACATTTGAGACACTGAATTTACTTCATATTTATTTACACAATAATAAACTGCAGGCAGCAAGGTGGTCACACACAGTTCCAGGGACCTGGGATTGTGTGCTCAATCCTCACTCCATCAGTTTGGTGTGTTCGTGACCCCTGTGTCCAAACAGGCTCCTCCTGTCTCCCCAAAAATTACACATGGTACACTGCATAAAGTACAAGAGGAAGCTAAGAGGAACCTCTTAGTTTGCTTCAAGGAACCTTCAAGAAACCCTTGTCGTTTAACTGTCAATTCCTTGAAGCACCATAAAGGTTTAATCCAGTTTCAAATGAATAACATGTAAAAGTTGCTCCAGAATCTTACTTTTTACAGTGTAGGTGAACTGGCTATGCTAAATTGGCCCCGAAGATTTATGTCTTGTTTATGACTTATGCATAAGTTTTTGCAACCCTGGTCAAATTATATGCATCTTTTCTGAGTGGAAATAAGCCATATCCATACACAGTTCTGCACAAAGATTAATTACTGTTTATTTGCTTCATTTCACAAACATATAACAGAAAAATGTGGTGTGTGTCATATAATGGATGGAATAAGTATGGATCCATTAAGTTTAGAAAACCAAAGCACCTGGAGGAAACCCATATGGACATGGGAAAAATAATAGGAATTATGTCCTAAATTGTGCTTTATAACATTGAGTTTGTTTTCTTTTCACTATTTCACACCTACAAATTAAAAAGTGTCCAAATGTTTGCATAAATATGTATATTAAAGGTCTTTCAGCTATAGATGAGGCTGAATACAGATGTTCAGTGGAAGGAAATGCTCTCAGTTGGACGTCTGAGTAAATAGAGTCCTATACTGCCATCTAGTGTGGCTACACCAACCAAACTCTACACACTAATGAATGGAAGCAGTGACTCATCTTTGAAAAACAGGGCTCTATTATCAAGTGTTGCTCTGGAAAAGCCATTAAATCACGGACATACTGGCCAGTCATTTGTTAAAAGGGCAACACCGGAGAGACCCTTTTAAAACCACTGAAAACATGACTCACATTCAGATGTTTAAATGCAAAATGAAGGGTCTTAATACAACAAGGGATTGATCTGTCATTTAACATGAAGGTCAAAGCATAAACTGTTACTCAGGTCAATGAATGTCAGATCAAATTCTATTTGGGTTTTTGCACCATGCATTAAGCTTTATTTCTTCATTTGAGATCACACAACAAAGCTTCTTTAAACTGTAATAAATAAAAGTCAAAGATGTAGCAAAACTGGAGTTACAAACTGATGTGTTGAGAACCACGTCCCTTTTGTCATTTTTTTAAACACAAACACAGCAATGTCCCTTGAAATAAGGAATCCCATGCAAACATGAAACACATATTTGAGAAACATATTTAAGGAGTTCTTCATTGTTGTTTTTTTAAACTCATAGCATTCATCTGTCATTTTTTATCTCTCAAATACTGTGGCACTGAATGTCCATAAAAACATAAACATGGGTTGACAGACATATTGAATAGTATTAGGCAACATGTACACATGAGTGAGCAAAATGTTCCCTTCTGAAAAATTCAGGAATTTAGGGACCTAATAAGCACGATGCAACAGAAATAATGGAAAAAAAAAAACTTGTATTAAAGAATTTCAAGAGAACAGCATGCACTGTAGCCAACAAAACAAGAGAAACAAAACAAAATACATTTATTTCAGAACACTGAGCCTGTTAAATTATTTCCTATCATTTAGTATCTAATTGTTGTGTTCTCAAAGGTCAAAATATGACCCACTTATAAAAATACCTGTACATTGTTGATCTTTTGACTGTAAACTTTGTGTCCTCATCTCTAGGAAAGGCACTGCTAGCACTCGGCCAATCCGGTGCAGCGCCTCCTGGACCAGCTGCTGATCATGCCCTGGCCTGAGGGCCCTCCAGCCCTTGACCTACAGTACCCTTGCGCTCCATACTGCTGCTGCTACTGCTGCTCTCCATATGCCTCCAGGCCAAAAACAGGACAAAACACGCTCCTGTTTCTAAAAAAAACCCATACTCATCTAATACAAAACAATTCAATGTGCAAAATGCAGTGCACCAACATCACGATGGCAACTGAAATACCTTCCCCAAACGAACTTCAAGCCACACAATCATTAAAAAAAATCCCCATTTGCACATGCCCACGTCTGCAGAACAGACCGAGTTAATGCTACAGTAAAGCAGGCAGAAGAAGAAGAAAGGTTTAAGGGCCTATAACAATTATTATTTGTGCTTTAACCTCCCTCAAAGAACCACAAGCCTAATCAGGCCTGCTTACACAGGACCGCTGTGCCTGCGTTTAGCCTTTAAAACAATATGCAACCCAGGAATCTGTTTAGAAATGCTACGTCTTAACAGAACAAACAAGATGTTTAATTTTGCCCACAACGGCAGGTCTCTAGAGAGATGCATATTTATAAAAATGAACCGCAAGGCACACATGCTTAAACTCTATGGCACGCCGATGATAAGAGTGATCCGGCAGCAGGGAAGGCTTCCTGCCAGGGGAACGGATGCTCAAATCAGAGAGAAAAAGGATAAAAATAATAAAAGGAGAGATGCCACAGACAAACACTAACTGCAGTCTGACAAAGCCCTGCCTCAGATACTCTCCCCACTTTAAAAATACAAAAAATATAAAATAGAAACAAAACCGTCCCTTTCAGATGTTAGTTTACACCTAAAAATGTACAGCAGATCTGCAGTAAAGGCCTTTTCACACCAAGTGAGATTTTACAGCTGGAAAATGCACCTCAAGTTTTGAATTAAGGGTGTTTTTCACACCACCAAAACCAACAGACTACGGCACGGCGTAAATATTTTAATCTGATCCTGTTCTATTTTCTGTGCTTTAAAATCAGACTGACCAATCAGAGCCATTTGTCATGAACGCAGACCAAACACGAGCATCAAGACATCAGAATGGCTCATCTTCTTTGTAGCAGAACAAAAAATCTAATATGACAAGCAATGTGCTATACTACAAATATAAATATAAAATATAAAAATGCAGAGGTTAAAGATAATTTATGGCAGAGCAGAGATGACAGGCTGGGGAATGACGTTAAGAACTTTACAGTGAATTTATGCAGCTGCTTTTTTTTAAGTTTGTCTAGATCCGTCCTAGTCTGTTCATACCCAAAAACAATCCCAGACAACTGCTTCCCTCGCTAATGAGCACTCGTGTTGCAGAGGGAATTTCAAGGGAGCAAAAGCAGTTCTCGAGCAACAGAGGGAGTGAAAGTAGGCCTGTCACGATAATTACATTACTAACTTATTGTACAATAAATAGACATGACCTCATTTATTTTTACTGACCTGAATATTGCCTACTATGTTTTCTCAGCAAGAAGAGCACATTAATGTAAAAAGGCCAGTTAAATTTGTTTATAAACTGTGATTTTATTTCATTTATTTTGTATTCATTTAGAATATTAAAAAGTTATATTTCAATTCCGATGTCAATGAACATTTTGTCATGTCAAGTTTGTTTATTGATCATTAAAACAGTATAATTGCATTATTATTACATTATTACATCATCAGTGGCATAAAATTGGTCTTAAAATAATAATAATATCAATTACCACAGTAATTATGTCATCCAAACAATCAAAGTTCTAGGCCTAAACGCAAGTGGAAATGTACTGCTTCTGTTTTTGGGAAGATTAATTGGGTCCTTACTTGGTGTGAATAGGCCTTAAAGTTGCTTTGTTACACATCAATGACACAAATCGCAAGAGGGAAGTGCATCAATACTGGTCTGGTCTTTGTTAATTTGTTTAAGTAAATATGCACTTATGTACATTTAAAATGAGGTCTCGTAATGTACATGATAAATTTGCATCCTGAGGTGGGTAGAGAGAGGGTAAACAAAAAAAAAATGTCAAAATGAGGTGAAATGAGTCTCTGCATAAAAGTTACGCCTGACGAGCTCAAACAAACGTAACTTAAAGTTCCTTAACTGCTGGAGGAGTGCAGTGTATGCTTTTGCCACAGAAAAGGAAGCTATATAAATTTAAAAGTCTTTTTGTTCTTCCAAAATAGTAGCTAGCTTCTCTTAGCAATTCTTTCACATTTAATAGCAAAAAATACAAAAATATTCTAAATATTCTATGTGCACTGCCCTAAATGTGCAGTTCATATCTTCTCATGATAGTCATATGTTCAAGCTGCATACTTATGTTGACTGATATGAATTATGATTAAAAACTGCAAGTACGATAAAAAAACAATACTTTACAAAAATGAAAAGCAAAAGATTTCCACTGATTGGCTGTGATTACCTAGAATGACTACTTCAACCATCTGAAATATACAGTACTGCATGCCAAATGGACTGCTTTTTTGTTTTTGGAAGAAAATAATCTGTATAATATCAGTACTGTCCTTACTGTTTTCTTCGGTGTTCTCTAAGATGAACCCTTCTCATGCCCAGGTGATCAACAAGAAGCAAGACAAGAGAATCTTTCAAATGGGTTTTGATAACTAAAAATGTTGATCTGACTTAAAACAGTTCTATTCATGTAAAAGCTTTTCCGGTTTAGAATAACCAAACAGTCTAAAATCAGCCTCGTAGAGCTTGTACAACTCTCTTCTTGATTCATATGGAATGTTGGCAAACCAGTCCTGCTCCCAACTGCTCACTGTCCTGTTGCGATGACTCTGTGGGAACTCAACAACATTGTCCACACGCAGAATCCGTAGCAAATGTTCAGCATCCTCGTCCAAAGTCTCCAGCTTTCCCACAAAGTCATAATTTATCTGGCAAGGGTGGCACAGGCGGTATATCTGTCTCCAGTGCTCATTAAAGGGCATTTCTTTCTCAGTGTTAGGATCTAACAAATACTGAATAAAGTTTGAAAAGGTTGGTCGAATACCAGCAGCAAAAGCATCCACCACAGAGGCTGGTGGGTCAGAGTAATTGCCAAATCTTTTCAGCATGATGACAGCAAATTTCTTGTAGAAATCCTCATTCTCTTGCTCAAACTTGTTGCGATAGGCAGAGATGAGTCGCACAAATGGGTCTCTGACAAATAGGAACTTGGTGTACTTCTTCAATTTGATTTTCATCAAATGACGGGAGAACTTCCCATAGCGCTTCCAGAACTTGTTGAAGGTGAAGTGCAGGCTGCTGTTGTGGATGAGGTCTGCAGGAACATCCAGAGGGTCTTGGTAGGGCACACCGTCCACCAGCAAACTCTCACTGAGCACAATCATGATGCGCTTCCAGTTGGTGCACGCCACCTTGGGAACGTAGCAGTAGATGATGCCGTGCCGGTCATCTACGATCAAGTGATCCAACTCCTTGTTGGGGATGTCATCAAATGTTCGGTTCTTTCCGGGGAAGTCCAAGCTGCTGTTGCTGCTGCACAGATCGTGCATGAGCTGCTTCCTGCTGTCCTGTTTCTGCTTCTTCTCAATCGCTATTGGGGTCAGGTGGATCTTCCACTCACGTCTAGGGACAAACCTCTCCTCGGGTTTTTCTGAGGACTGGTTGCGAGAATCCCCAGGTGGGGTTTCTACTCTCACCTGCTCAGTTGGATCAGGAGTGCCTTCCAAAAACTGGTTAACGAAAGCATCAATATCAGACAGGAAAGAGACATCTTTGTCTTCTTCTGTTTTTTCTTTGGAAGGACTGTGACCTTCTGGAGGGAGGCGTGAAGAGTGAGGACCAGAGATGGTCGTGTGCAGGTAAAAGTGAGTGGCTCCAACGTCATCCCAGTAGATGATTATCAGAAGGATCATGAACACAGAGCCTAGTATTAAAAAGATGCGGAAAAGCCTTGACTTGCCCATTTTGTCTGGTTTAGACAGTTCCATTCTCACCTGAGCTCCATATCACCATCTGTGACCTGAATGGAAAGCATCATATCCTACAGAGAGAGAAAAGGAAATCATTAACATCTTTAAGAAAAGGTCTCCAGGGGTTGGACAATGAAACTGAAACATCTGTCATTTTAGTGTGGGACGTTTCATGGCTAAATTGGAGCAGCCTGTTGGTCAATCTTCATTAATTGCACATTGCAGCAGTAAGAGCAGTGTGTGAAGGTTCAATTAGCAGGTAAGAGCACAGTTTTGCTCAAAATATTGCAATGCACACAACATTATGGGGGACATACCAGAGTTCAAAAGAGGACAAATTGTTGGTGCACATCTTACTGGCGCATCTGTGACCAAGACAGCAAGTCTTTGTGATGTATCAAGAGCCACGGTATCCAGGGTAATGTCAGCATACCAGCAAGAAGGACCAACCACATCCAACAGGATTAACTGTGGACGCAAGAGGAAGCTGTCTGAAAGGGATGTTGGGGTGTTAACCCGGATTGTATCCAAAAAATATCATTCCAAAGATGAATTGACGCTGTATTGGCCGCAAAAGGAGGCCCTAGTTCACCATACTAATGAATTATTGTGGTCTAAAACCAGGTGTTTCAGTTTCATCGTCCAAACCCTGTATATTCAGATCAGTGGCTATATTTACGTGCAAAGAGGGAAACCGATCAAAAATTACATGTAGAGTACCGCTTAGTATATGCGTTACCATGACAACGATCATCACGAGTCCAGTCAGAGAAAAAGGAGAAGCAGTGTCTTAACCAAGTTTGCAGTTGCTGTGTTTGTTTTTTAACTGGTTTAAAAGTATGGTGGGCTCAGCAAAATGTACTTTACATTCATTTATTAAAGAAGGGGTGGGAGGAAGAAATCATGTCATGCAACATTACACAGTGTGTGAGCTGGATTCCAAACTAACTGCCTACTACAAGAAACGGCAGTTAAAGGTAAAGACAGTAAAGACTTCAGTAAAGACTGAAGGCACTCGCAGTTTTGGAGCAGAAGAAAAATTTCCACACGACACCATCTCACCTCCACAGAACACAACCATTGCACTATTCCATGTTGCTGCTGCCAAACTCTTGCTCTAAGTACAGTTATCTTCAACCAGAACATACATAAACATTCTGATGGGAATGTACATGGTGTTTACATGTCTATTATTCTTTTACCAAATTAATTATTTAAAGAATGAGCCAACTCACATTAGACAGAAATTATACTTGGAATTGACACAACTGGACCTATTGTGATGAAGGTGTACACGTGGAGGTATTCTACTCTGATTAAGATATCAGTTGGATTATTAATAGATTATCAGGCATGTAAACGTGGCTGCCCTCTGATCCATTTCATAGTACCTAACTCTTCTCGTTTTAGATTAAACGCCTACAGTGTAAAGAATTCATAACAGAGAAGAAACCATTTCAAGTCAAACATCTAAAATCACATGTAGCTGAGAGCGCACCCGATGTAACCCCTTGACTGTGGGCGCCGTAACGGCTGCTTATGGTATGGCGGTGTGACTTTAACGAGACTGAGCACTGAAAACTTTCACAAGAGATCTTCTGACTAACACAAGCCATGGTAGTGTGTTCAGTGCATTGCATCAGAGGAGCAGAACAAGTACACATCTGTAATAAGGGTAGCGGCTGTGTAAGACATGCTGATTCTTTCTGCATTCTGACTCCCTTTTTAAGGCATACATCAAGAGAACCGTATCTGGATTATAAACAGACTGACATACTGAGGAAAAGTCAACAGTGCCACTCTCTATATCTGTGTAACAGTCCAGGGTTAGAGACATGGCAGTAATACCATGGAAGCACGCAATGCTACCAACCTATATAGATCAACAGATACGTACACACAACACGAAAAAACAATAGTTGCACCCAAAAGGACGTGTCAGCTTGCAATGCTATTGAAAAGGAAGATAAAAGTTACCAGAAACAATAACTGATATATATATATATTTATATTGAAAATATAGAATATGTTCAGGGCAATATTTATTGAGCTAAACATACAGAAGTTGTGTCTCTTGGTACAGCTTTGGGTTTAAGGCAACATGCCAGACGTCTCAGAAACGGTGTCCTGCGATAATCTATACCATGCAGTTTCAACATTCTGACTCTGTTTATGCAGATTTTAAGGAAAAGGGGAGAGTTCCCAGTACATCCAATAGCATCCCACACATTTTCAGTTGGGGAAAGCAAAAGAAAGAACCTCATTAACAAAAGTTGGGCTCTCAAAAGTGCCTTAAGAAATAATCGTATCAAATTGCACACCATGCTATGACACCAGGCCTTCTGGATATGCAATGCATGACAACAAACCAATGGTCTTAACGCTGACCAAGGTGCCTCCACACGGATTCAGTGTTCACCTCCAGGAACATAAAAGTGGGACTCGTCACAGTAGATGATCTGCTGCCATTCTGAGTGACTCCGTGACAGTGTGGCACGACACCATTGCAGTCGTGCAGTGCCATCAGTGGATTTCTTCTGGGTGAAGCAAATTTTTTTAATGATGAGTATATATACACTCAACCTTGTCATTGCTCAACAAAAAAATCAGAGCAGAAATAAATACTTTTGTAAATTTTGTATATATATATATGTGTGTGTGTGTGTGTGTGTGTGTGTGTGTGTGTGTGTGTGTGTGTGTGACTATACATTTGACAAATAGTTCTAGTGTATTATAGAGTTTATCGTGCTTTTGTTGGGGAAATTCTCTCTTCTGCTCATAGGTTTTGGAGCATTGCCAGAGAAAGCACTTCCACTGATCCACAGCTTAATGCTGGGGGCTTCATACCCCTCTAGCCTGGAGCCAATAGGTTCATGTTTATCTGCTCCAGAGACTTCTATACTACTGCTTCTCAACCGGAACGAGACAAGCTGTATCTGTGCATTTGCACATCTGTGTCAGCAATGGATGAAACTTTAAGTAGCTGTATGCTTTCAGTAGAAGGGGTGTCCACAAACATTTGAACTTATGCTGTTCTTCTATTGTGTCTTCTATTGTTAAGCAGCTGTTTTGGAGATCCGAGGCCTTTGATTGACAGCATAAATAAGTGCACACTAATTTGTTTAAGATGCAGAAACCTCATAACTGGCAAGTTCACAGGAAAAGGAAAACAAATGATCCCACTTTATACAAAGTATCTCTAATTACTGTACAATTACACACTAATATTGTGCATCACAATGATATTACTGATGTGTTTACTGCTGTATGACTAAGAGTAATACGGCTTATATAATTAACATTATATACGTCTGCTTTGTGCTTATACATACTGAGATATTCTTGTTTAATTATCGTTTAGTTAGAACTGGAGTTTATACACCTATAAATGTATAAAATATACTACAGCAATGTGAATACTTCACTGGATTATTATCGCATAGATTACTAACATGTAATTACACTGTTATTACACACAAAGCAGCTCTTAACTTGTAATGGAAGTCAGCGTGAACAGATTCCGGGTGATTATGGACCGTGTCTATTGGTCCATTTGTGAAATTCAGGCAGATTGTAAAGAATAACTGCCAGATTCAGATTCACAAATTCAGATGTGAAAACCAGCTTTATAGCTGTTGCAGGAATAATACACTTAAATATATAAAGTGCAGAATATTTACATTATTATCATTATTAGTTCATTATTATACAGAACAATCTGGTGTCTTTAGTGTACAGTGTGTAATGTATGAGTAAAGCTATAGTTGAATACCACCTGCCTACTTACAGCCATAGAGAAGCACTGGATTTCAGAAGCAGTAGTGGGTCGTGCTGGTACTACAGTAGACTTTAGGGCTGCACAGTATTTTGTTTCAGCATCATTATCAGATTGTGTGAATATGCCTCACAGGATGTGTATGATGTAATGTCTAACGTAAAATTTAAAAACGTAAAAGTTTTCAGCTGCATGATACAAAATGAAAATTCTCATTTTGTGATGACAGTAATAACAGGCTGGTTTTACAGTAGACTGATCACAGTGAGACTGGTTTTACAGTAGACTGGTTTTACAGTAGACTGGTTTTACAGTAGACTGGTCACAGTAAACTGTTTTACACTAGACTGGTTTTACAGTAGATTGGTTTTACAGTAGACTGATCACAATAAGACTGGTTTTACAGTTGACTGTTTTACAGTAAGACTGGTTTTACAGTAAGACTGGTTTTACAGTTGACTGTTTTACAGTAAGACTGGTTTTACAGTAGACTGTTTTACAGTAGACTGTTTTACAGTAGACTACTATATCCACTTTACAGTAGATTGATCACAGTAAACTGTTTTACACTAGAGTGGTTTTACAGTAGACTGATCACAATAAGACTGGTTTTACAGTTGACTGTTTTACAGTAAGACTGGTTTTACAGTAAGACTGGTTTTACAGTAGACTGTTTTACAGTAAGACTGGTTTTACAGTAAGACTGGTTTTACAGTAGACTACTATATCCACTTTACAGTAGATTGATCACAGTAAACTGTTTTACACTAGAGTGGTTTTACTGTAGACTGGTCACAGTAAGACTGGTTTTACAGTAGACTGGTCACAGTAAGACTGGTTTTACAGTAGACTACTATATCCACTTTAGCTGTTGTGTTTACTGGTCGGTAGAGTCAGGAGATGGGACTCTATGGAGGTCTGATGCCACATTGCTCTCTGTCTGTTTGTCTCAGTCTGTCTTTATCTCGGTCTGTCTGTCTCTTTCTCTGTTTGTCTGTCTCTCTCTCTATCTGTCTATCTCTTTCTCTGTCTGTCTCTGTGTATGTGTGTGTGTGTGTCTCTCTCTCTCTCTCTCTCTCTCTCTCTCTCTCTCGAGCACAATGTGGCTCTTTGACACGGTTCCTCTCTGAGGAGCTAACCGGGCTCCAGCTTATCCTCGAGAACTAACGGTCGTAACCGTTAGGACCGTTAGGACCGTTACGGTCCGCTCTGCGGCGGAGCAGGAAGCAGCAGAGCCGGTCTGAACAATCACAGCCCCCGGCCAGAGCCACCGGAGCCGCCGGGGCACTTATTTTCTGAAGTCTGTCCAACCAAAGCAGGCAGAATAGTTACCCCCTCCGCTGCTGCTCCGCGGGGCGCGTCCACGGCCAGTCCTTCTGCTCGCTGCTCGAGTCGTGCGGGGACATAACTGCGGCGTCGCTAAGTCCGGACGAAACGCGGCAGCGAGCGACTCCGCTCCGCACACGGCCTCGCGCAGGGACGACGCGCACTCGCGCTTTCACACCCCGCGCACGAGCGGCGGAGGAGGCGAGATATCGCGAGATTTCGGTCGTCAATCAACTTCCACGAGAAGATGGTTTCTGCGTTTACAGGAAGTGTTTTTACGTTTTATTAAAATGAAAATGTTTGTGTATTATTAGTGGAGGTAACTGACACACCTGTTACTAATGTGAGCCTTTATGTTATTCATCTTCTGTCTTTTAATCATATGACCAGAGAATGTGTGTGTGTGTGTGTGTGTGTGTGTGTGTACTGTCACCAGTCTTCACCAGTGTGTGCATGTGTTTGTGTGTCTCTGTGTGTATTGTCACCAGTCTAGCCACTTTCTCCAGTTACTTGAACCAAAGCTGTAGAAAGCAGCGATGGCAGAAGATATAAAGGAGACAGATGTTTACTACATCATCAAATTCAAGGACTTTACCCATATAAAGTGCAACTCTAAAGTAATCTCAGCCCTTCACTTTTTGGACACTGTGTTACAGACTTGTTTCAAAATGGATTAAATTCATTTTCCCCTCAACATTCTACACACTATACCCCATGATGACAAAGTGAGAAGTTTGAAATCTTTGCAAATTTATTTTTTAACGTATTTAAGTGTTCACTGCCTTTTTCAATACACTGTTGCAACAATTACAGCCTACAAGCTTGGCACCTGTTTTGGCGAAGTTTTTCCCATTCTTCTTTCAGAACCTCTCAAGCTCCATCAGACTGGATGGGGAACATCAGTGCACAGCCATTTTTATTTATGTTCAATCAGGTTCAAGTCTGAGCTCTGGCTGGGCCACTCGACTCACAGTTTCACAGTTGTCCCAAAGCCACTCCTTTTATATCTTGTCTGCTCTTAGGGTTGTTGTCCTGTTGGAAGATAAGCATTCATCCCAGAGCAGGATATCAAGGATGTCTCTGTACATGGCTGCAATCAACTTTCCCTCCACCCTGACTAGTCTCCCAGTTCTTGTTGCAGAAAAACATCTGTAGACATGCTGCCACCATCATGCTTCACTCTAGGAATGGCTAGATAATGAGCAGTTCAATCTTTGTGTCATCAGACCAGATCATTTTGTTTCTCATGGTCTGAGAGTTGTTTAGACAATCTGTCATGTGCCTTTTACTAAGGAGTGGGTTCCATCTGGCCACTCTACCCTACAGGCCTGATTGGTGGAGCGCTGCAGAAATGATTGTCCTACTGGAAGGTTCTCCTCTCTCCACAGACCAATGTTGGAGCAGAGTGACCATTGGGTTCTTGGTCACCTTCCTAAGGCCCTCCCACCACAATCACTCAGTTTGGCTAGGCAACCAGCTCTAGGAAGAGTCCTGGTGGTTCCAAACCTCTTCCATTTACAGATGATGTAGTCTACTGGACTCATTTGGACCTTCAATGCAGCAGGTTCGTCCGGTACCAGAAAAACAGACACTTCACCAGATCTGTGTCTTGATACAGTCCTGTCTCAGAGGTCTACAATTACTTTGACTCCATGGCCTGGTTGGTGCTCTGACATGCACAGTCTACTATAGGACCTTATATAAACAGATGTGTGCATTTCCAAATCATATCCAGTCAAATTTACCACAGGTGTGAAGGATGATCAGTGGAAACAAGTTTCACCTGAGCTCAATTTTGAGTTTCTATGCAAAGGATGTGAATTCTTACTGTATATACACATATTTTTAATACATTTTTAAAATTTCAAACAAATTTCTCACTTTGTCAGTGTGGGGGATTGTGTGTAGAACGAGGGGAAAATGAATTTAATCAGTTTTTGAATAAGGCTGTTACATAAAATGCAAAACGTGAAGCCATGTGAATACTTCACACACACTCTATGACAAGTTCAAATGGTCACTCATTGTGTTTTGCCACATTTTCAGTATGAGGAATATGAACTCGTTTGTGTGTAGCCTAGCTGTTCACTTTAGCGCCAACAAGAGGTCAGCTGATGATCTAAAGCAGGGGTCACCAACCCTGCTCCTTAAGTGCTACCTTCCTGCAGGTTTTAACTCCAACCCAGATTCAACACTTCTGCCCTGAAATACACAGCAAACCAAAATGGTCACCAGAGAGAAGCAGAATGTCTGCATTCAACTTTGCGAGTTGAGGTAATGGCAGTTTTTTAGACATGATTATATTAAAAGCCATTAAGGTCAAAGCATCTGACCCTAACGGATAAAGGAATTGCTTTCAGAGCAATGGATAGACCAGTCGTGCATGTTTTAGCTTTAACAATGCATGCAACTCTGAAGGGCTTGTTAATGAGCTGATTAGTAGAATCAGGTGTGCTGAATGCATGGAAAGCTCTAAAATATGCAGGGTTATAGGTCTCTCAAGGACCAGGGATGAGAAACACTGGAACAGACCACAGTCTTTACTGAGGTGAATATCTGGATGGGAAACTATATATAACTACTGTCAAATAAAAATGCTTCTTAGTTATCTTACGTCAAATTGCCACACATTTAGTCACTCTGATGGTCTAAATCCACAGCTAAGGCTAGACAGGATTCAGCTATGTTTTACACGACTGCTGACTAACTGGTTCTATTAATGACACACATCAGAGAATAGGCACCAAGCTTCAGACACCGGCTTTCAGTTTTATTGAGAGAACATCTGACAAAAAGCTAAATTTGTTTCATACTTTATTACCTTGTTGTGCATTTAATATCAGGTAATCTGAATGGAGGAGGATACAGCCCACTGTAGTGCACACTAGAGTACATAATCTTGAGGAAAATCTGTGGACACGAAATGTCTTCCTTCCAAATGGAGATGTAAAAACGTTTCATGGCGTGCTGTGTCATGATGAAACCCAAGAGGTAAACGTTCAACTCAAAAGGCAAGAACCAGAGGGTGGACCTGTGGTGGCCTGCAGGTCAGGGTAGAGGTTGCACGGGTGGGGACTCCCAGAGCTGGATAAGGTGGCAAAAGCAACAACAGAGGTGCAAAATTCTCCTTCCACAGCAACCAGTATTAAAAGGCACTTTGCTGGATGTTAACAAGGACTATGCAAGAAGAGAGATGCCCAATTTCGTTACTCTCAATGCAGTCACGCTCCTCAAAAATAAAACTGTTCTGTGGGAGAACAAAAGAAAAAGAGATGAATAACCTGTATTGGCACAGTTCACAGGTACACGCCAGTGTTCAAAAAAAAAAACATTACCTGCTATTGGGACTACAGATCACCGATTGGAATGATTTCTTCATTGATGAAAAACTCAATGGTCTCCTCTTCCCAGTCATCAACATTGCTATCCAGTTCATCAGTATCCACACCTATCAAAGAAAACATCAAGATGACTCCATAGCAGACTGCACCGGACATTAAGGTGCATTAAATGCAATTTAAAACACATAAAGTACAGCCCATTGATTTATAACTAGACAGCAACATGAGAAAACAATGCTTTTTATTTTTCTGACAATTAAAACATGAGAATTTGAGCCTGAACAATATTTTATATAAAATTAAATTTTAAATAGTTTGAGAATCCCAGCTGTAAAGGCTGTATAAGCACAGGTATTGAGAATTCTAATCAAATTAGGGTCGTATTAGTACTCCAGATGAGGGGGCCAGAACTTAAGACATCTGTGCCACCTTAGAAACTTTCCATGAACCTACCTCCTCTGAGCTCAAGCCGGAGAGATCTCTGCTCCTGGTACATCTTGGTGGCAGCTTCACGGTGCTTGCGATACTCCTCCATCATTGCACGTCTCTTGTCAACCAGTTCCTGTAAAGCACGTGGAACAAAAATCAGCCTGCTGCACCCAAACAAAGACCAATATGACAAAACCCAACAAAATCCAAAACATGATCATCTCAAAGGTCACCTTTGAAGCCTTTGACTGGCTGAGTCGATCTTTCTGCTCAAAGATCTTGGAGTACTTCTTCAGGTCCTTCTTAATGCCCTGAAAAGAGAATTAACACAGATGAGTCATTTCTTGCCTAAAAGCTAAACCTGATTTATAAAACAAAACTCTGTTTGACTTCACCTTTATCTCCTCCTGTGAGAGCAGAGAGGGTGGCCGTGGCCTCCACAGCAGCTGGCAGAAGCGATCTTTGTTGTTCTTTTGCAGCAAACGACCCTGAAACGTCCACAGCCAGTAGGCATTGTCCACCTGGGAAAATGCATTTGTATTTGGAGTTAGAGGGCAAATGGATAACAGTGCATTTCACCCCCAGAATGATTACAAAAACACATTATATAGAAAAAGAGGTTAGTAATGACCTTGTGGCTCCACCAAGAGACTGAGGTCACCACAAATCTGCCAGTTGGATCCCACTCCACATCTGAGGCCATGTAATGCTCAGCAATGTTCATCATTGTGCAATCAGAGGTGTCCACAAATGCCAGGGCACCATTCATACTGTTACCAATAAACAGAATAAACAATGAATGTGTGATCTTCCTAATAGTCACCTCCTATTGATTTAACTGCACATTTAAAACTACAAACCTTCTCAAACCAGCCAAGACAAGGAACTGGCCCTGAGGGCTCCAGAAGATGCTGTTTGCCTGCTGTTTGTCAAACATTTCTGGGAAAGATAAAGAGAAACATTTGATTTTCCACTGTACTTTAAAACGTTTGCCAAAGTGCGAAGCCTGAAATCAACTTCATATGAATGTGAGAGAGACTCACTGATCAGGTCGATTTTGCCATTGCTCTTCACATGATAAAACGATGCATTGATTCGGGGGGACTCGCCGTGCAGCACTGCAAACCTGCTTCCATTGGGTTCCCAGGCAAAAGCAATGATGCCCTCTATAACATGGACATAAAGTATTAGGTCAGATCAATGTCCAAAGAAATATAATCACTGAGAAGCTCTAACCCATTCCTCACCTTTCATTTCTACCACATCCACAGGAACCTGCTTCTCCCTCATCCTGAAGATTTCAAAGTTTGTGACAATTCCCTAAAGCAGGAGGAGCACAAAAGAAGCAGTTAGAAAAAGAAAACACAGAAAAAAACCTGTAAACACAGCAAAGTTTTGAACCATTTAAAAATCAACAAGCGGTCTACCTGTGTTCCCTTAGGAGTCCTGTCCACCTTTACACAAAGATAGTCACCATTCTTCTGCCAGTGAAGCTTGCAGTCCACCACGTTGAACAGATTGCGTACTCTGATCTCGTTCCTGGATGGAAGTTGCATGAGGGTCACCCTCGCCGGGATGTCTTTATCTTCAGGCACCCAGAAGGCAATGACGTTATCACCAGGGGACCAGGAGAAATCCCTGCAGAGACGTTTAACATAATGAGTGAGTGCAATCGGAAACAACCTGCCCTCTGATTAAGCATATGGTAATGCATGCATTACTTTAAGAATCACACAAACACTTCGGTTTCATCAAAGTTCTCCTTTCATTCCACAACCTCTGCTTATCTAAACGAGCTCCTAATTACTTACTTAATTCCATTAATCTTCAAACTCTTCTTATCCAAAAGACCCATTGACTACAAAGGGGGGGAGGGAAGATAAATCAGTCACGAAATGCAAAATGAAATCAATACATATTCCCCAGAACTCCCAAACCCAGAGCGTGTATTAAACTTACTGGGGTTTCGTAGATGCTGAGGGTGTCCTGAGTCATTCTAGCAAAGAATTTCCCATCTGGACTCCACCTTATAACAGAAATAAAGATCCAGAGTGCATAACAGGTTACAGCTAAATGAAAGACCCCCACTCAAACTGTGTTTAACCACACTCACTTGAAGATTGGCCAATGGGCAGAGCTTTCACAATGGAACCCTCTCTTCTTCTGACCAGTCAGAACATCCCAGATGATAATGGCCTGTGGGTCATCTTTTGTGTCCATGAGGGGACTAAACGTAACCACATACCTGGAGGAGATTGAAAAAACAAAGTTAATACTAAATACTTGGGTGTTAAAGATGTTGTATTTCTGCTGCGTCATTCCTAAATCTGTATTATATACAGCACATGGACAAAAGTATTGGGACACCTGCCCATTCATTCTTTCTTCCAAAATCAGGGGCATCAAGAGTTCACCTTGCTTTCGACTAAATTACAGAGCATTGCTGAATCTGTTTGCATTCAATGACGAGAGCATTTGTCCAGTTGGGATGTTGCTTGATCACCACTTTACCTCACCCCTAGCTTATTCCAAAAGGACTGGCTTTATACCCTTCTTACACAGTCTTGACCACTGCCCTGGGGCATATGTGCTCACTGCCCATAATCTAAGTGTGTGTGTACCGCCTGGTTGGTTGGTTGGTTACATGGAATGACTACAACTGAGCACAGCCATAAAAGATTATATGTTTTCATATATAAAAACAGAAACTATGCATTACAACTAGGGCTAGGCAATCATACCCTGATGTGTTTTAAATGAATATATATATATATATAAAATACAATACTCCTAACATTACTGTGGCCTACCTCTGTAATATGAGTAACCTTGCAAGACTCTCTGGACAAGAGTGTCAGCAAAATGCCATATATGTGAAAAATTTAGGAGACCCCATAAAGCCCTTTGTTGAGAGCAATGGGCAGATTAAATAAAAAGTTCCAAAACTGAAACAGAATGTTATTCAAATACGTTGATATTTGATAAAAACAATATGGCCTCAGCACCATACTGCACTGTTTATATCCAGATATGGTCATAAATAAATATCAATATATCGCCCAGGCCTAAATAAAACTTACCAGAACCACGACGGTTGGTTTTTGGGGTATAAAAGCTGTGTTAACTACTTCACAATGGAAATAAACAAATAAATAAATAAAATCATTTGGCAAAGAGAGTCTTAACTGTACCTATACATTATTTATACACACATTTCAATTCTTCACCCTCAAAAAACAAAGGTATGTATTAGTTTAATAGCATCACTGAATAATTAGTAATTACTGAATAATAAGTCTGGTACTGGAAATTCTTCAGCCTCTCATTTTCTCAAAATCATCTTCATTTATCTAAGCAGGTTCAGACATACCTCTCACACGGGGAAAAGTCGATAAGCTGGACCCCCTGATGGCTGAACCTCTGAATCTGTTTGAACTTCTCACCACCCCACAGTGCGATGCCTCTTTGATGAAACGTGGCTAGGTAGGTGCCTTTAGGAGACCAGCGCACATACGTTTCTGTCCACCGCTAATAGAACCACAGGAAATCAAGTCAGGGAAATGTATAAATGAGCACGTTACGCAGAGAAAGCAGAAAAGAGTGAAGTATAACACTCACGGCTCGCTCCTCAACTTCGATGGGCTCCTTGACGTCGTTGGAAAAAATGCCAGTCTTTTCTCCAGAATCATAGATCACGCTGTACTGATCACGACAGTCAGGATCCTCCATCCAGTGGCGCAGATTTCCCTGCAGATTCATCCGAGAAAAAGAAGATGCATCAGGACGTTGAACTGAGCTCTGTGACCGTACCGATCAACATATTTACACACCAGCTGTGTGCTTGCTCATGTTCACACATTCGCAGGCTCGGGCGGGAAACCGATGTCTTTTCTGCTTCTAACAGGCTAATATTTACAGTCTGATTCAGCTTTGCTACAGCAGTTGCCATGTCATTCAGACACCGCACAGAAGCTACATTAGAGCACCTGGACTCTAATGTAAAATTAAGGTGATTTAAAGGTTCTTTAAGCAATGCCAGAATTCCCACTTTGGTTCTGCAAATAAACATTTTTGTAACAAAGAAACAGTGCAGAACCTTTTAATTGCTCAAGAACCTTTGCATGAATGAAAGCTTATCTAAAACTTGAAAAGGTTCTTCATATTCACACCCATTTCTGCTCCATCGCTCTGAGCACCTCCTCTAGTCTGCTCCCCTTTCCACCCACTCACGTGCATACATACATACCACGGATGGGGCATCAGACAGGCATAAAGATGAATTAACGTGTATAAATGTTTGTGTTTAATTGGAGATGAAGGATTTCATAGGGTGTCCTAATTTTACATTATATTTCAAATTGCACGCAATTCAGCTAAAATATATCAGGATATGAGTTTTTGTCCATATCGCCCAGCCGTGGGGAAATACAAACATATTTACTATTCATATATTTACAACTATAATAAAATAATAACAATCATTAGAATTAACATCACAAGATATCTCCTAAATTGTAACCCATTTTGTGATGCACGTCATGATTTTTTGCCAATTGACATTCTTACTGTAAATTTCCAATTAAACACACTCAACACCCAAACTAATCTCCGAAAGACTGCATATTTACTATAGATTATTTATTAATGTAGTAACAACATATTGTCCCATTATGTATTTCTACCACATAGGGTTGTGGCAATAAACTGATTTAAAGTATGCCATGACAAACTTAATACTGGTTTTGGGTGAGATTGTTCCACGTACTGTAACAATCAGTTGATTAGTGGTGAAAATAATCAGCAGATTAATCTTTAATGCAAATAATTGTCAGAGACACACGGCCAAAAGGGAGACTTTTTACATATCTTTTCTGAGACACATATTAACATGAAAACCTCCCCTAACATCACTGCACCGGATCAGCAGCCTAAAGGCAAATTTATATTCAAAGTTAAATACGGACACAGATGGAGCCTCTAGCCGTACTCTGCATTAATTTTGTCAATATTTGTGCACACTGTGTCACCTAATAAAAAAAAAACTGAATTACTCACAAAATCTTTGAAAGGCTGTTTCTCAGGAGGTTCCCATTCATCACTGATTGACATATACCTGGAGAAAAAAAACGAGACTCATTTAATACCACACTTCAGAACTATCTTCCACCTCTACGGCCACCATTCCTCACAGAGTGGAACATACTTATCAAAGTCAGTGAACAGGTTGACACGGAAAGTATGCTGCTTATCCAATTTGTAGCCATCAGCGTTCTTCACAGCTTCATGTGCATGACTTGGAACGGAATACTCCAGAAATATGTACCTGAGAAGCAGAGAGCAGAAACAGGAGATACATACGCCATTAGCGACGTTCAATACAGCCTAGTTTTACAATACAAGCAGACAAGTTTTTTACTCACCCCTTGGTCTTGCCATCTGCTTCTGGGTAGAACTCATTGGTTATTTTGCCGAATTTTGAGAAGATCTTGTGAATAACGTTTTTAAGTTTCTCCAAACGGTCTGGTCCTACTTGAGGAACATTGTCAACGACAACGACTGAGTCGATGCCATCAGCCTCTTGAGGTTTCTCCCTGAGGATATCTCCCAGCAGCTCTGCAGAGAGCAAGAACAGCATGAAGAAGAATTTGTCAATGGGATTGATGTCTTGAGCTATTCTATTTTGCCACAGAAGAACCAGATCTGGTTTTATAAACAATGTACATAAAAGATATGTGAGTGAAAATCAACCTTTCTTCACACATTCGTAAGAAAAATGAGGATCCGATGGCATTGCTCAGAGAACCCTTTGTAGCACCTTGATTTTTACAGTATACAGTTTCCTTGCTTACAACTAATTCAAATAAGCAGCCCTTCCTCAGATTATAATGGATGTTCTAGGTAGAACAGGGACAGCACTTAAATTGTCAGGGCTCCAGGAGTAGGATTAGGAAAACATGACTTTAAAGCAAAGAGAAACAAGCAAGCAAATTGCTGTTATTACCAACTTAGAACGTTTCTGAATTTGAAGGTAATCAGTCACATTCAGTTACTCAACTAGATAAGGTTACTACTGATAACGTTCATCTGCTAAACTGCAGCAGAGCCACCCAGGCAGTCGGGACATAATCTGAAATTATTGAAATTATTGATCCTGGATTACCCACTTCTGCAACTTAATAACTAACTGAAATACTATTGTTATATAATAAATTACAGAAATAATATAGTACATATGCATGCATCAGAAAATCTTTTTTTTTTTTTTAGATCTGAAAGACTTCAGTACATTTTTAAAGGCAGCTCAGGAGATAAGGAGTTGAGCGATTGTGTTTAATAATGTTGTGGTTTTTGTCCCTGTTTTCTTCCTGTAGTTTAGTAGTGAGGTTCTAATATATTGTTACATATTTTATTTATTGTATTTTTCTGTTGCTTCTTATTAAAGCTACTGGATGTCTCAATTTCCCTCTGGATCAATTAAAGTATCCATGGATCAGCACCTTATCAGAAAACGCTCCCAAAAGAAGCACTGACTGGATATCTAGATAAAGTTTAAGGAAACCGACCAATTGTTTTTGTAACAGTAGCTTCAGACTGTAAAATGTCCCCGATGAAAACATCATGATGAAAATCATGAAGCACTGTTTGTTTACACAAGCACAGAGTGTTTAAAGCCCTCAGCATCACTGCTGGACTGAGAACAGTCCACTGAATAAAAATATTCAGTGTCTTGTGGGCACCAATGAAGTCCTACAGGATGGCCAACACAAACTACTCAGCACCAGATGACCTCCTGTCTCTGACTTCACACCAAGGTAGATCAACCAGACAGGAGTGTCCAACAGAGTGGACAGTGAGTGGACAAAGTTTAAACACTCCAGGAGCACTGCTGCCTGATCCACTCAGCCCAGCATGAACCCACCCTGAAACAGCACCAGATCATTGTCCGTGCTGTGCTGAGAATGACCCACCACCCAGTTCATACCTGCTGGAAAGTCCTGACCACTGAAGATCAGGCTGAGAAAGCCTTCATCTCAGAGAACCTTCTCAGAAAAGCCTCCCAAAGCAGCTCGGATAAAGTTCACCACTGAGGCAGAGGGTAAGCCTCAGAAATCTGGTGTGAAAAGGGTTTTTATCACAGTAGTGTATAAAAAAAACACCATGAAAACGTTAAACACAGCGAGTGGGCCCGCGCATGCGCAGAGCGATCAGGTCACACATCTCGGTGGGTAGCAGATCTCGGCAGAACCCCGGTTCTCTTTTGTCCTGGTTTTAACCCCAGAACCGGGCGGTTATGCAGGACAGCTGCAGCGGGCTCAGACACGGAGCTCGTGGAGGCTGCGGTTCACCAATGAAACGGCCTTTTATGCCAAACGACCCCTTTTGTGAGCGTTTGGTTGTTAGTCGGGTCGGTACGGCCTAACTCAGCGTCACGCCCAACCGCAATAACGGTTGTTTGGGGCGGTTTAACGGTGTCGTGCGGCCATTACGTTTGTATTAAAGCTGCACCGGGACTGTAAGGCGGCCGTCGGGCCTCGGCCAGCCGGCCGCTCTCTTCGCCACCTACCCTGATCACTGATGTCATCCTCGAAGTCCTCCGGGTCGCTAAACGACGGCTCTTCTCCTTCATCGAACTCGATCTCTGCGTCCATGCCTTCCGTGTCTCTCATGGAGAATATGCCGGGGCAGATTAACGTTCCGCTGATGTTAACAATCGTAATCCAGCGTTTTTCCTCGCAGGACCATGTGCGGTGCCGCCGGCGCGAACCCCCCTGCGCAGAGAAAAGGAACAGCCCATGTGAGCCAAACCCACTCGAGACGGAGGGTCTGAATGACCGTGGAAAATCACCCCGCACACACACGCACTCAACACAAAACACACATCTAATTCAATCGCGGTCTTTAACTGCACGACTGCGCATTCGTGTGTCTACTTCCACGACGTTAAAGTTGTGTAAATCGTGGTCAGCCCCCCCCTTCCGTCAAATTGGTTTCTCCCACTGAAGGCACGCTTCCCGTGCGCTGTGCGTCTGTTAACGTTCTACGTAAGACGTAGCGGCCGTGACGTGCGATTTGTATATCATGTGCACGCAGAGTGTGTATGAACGAGTGTTTTGGAGATCAGCGATTTCAGAACCGCGCGGTAACTGGACGCAATGACGCCTCAAATGAGCATTATTATTATTATCATTATTATTATTATTATTATTATTATTATTATTATTATTATTATTATTATTATTATTATATTTGTTATTATTATTATTATTATTATTATTATTATTATTATATTTGTTGTTATAGTTGATAATTGTAGATTATTAATAATAGATAATAATAATGATATAATAATAATAACAATGATAGATATTTCATTTAATGCCATATTTATTAAGTCCCTTTTTATTTACAGTTGATCATTTAATTTATTAATAATAAATAATAATAATGATTGCTATAACACTTATTTAATATTATATTTATTAAGTCCCTTTTAATTATAATTGTAATTAACAAATAATAATAATTGCTATAACACTTATTTAATACTATTTTTATTAAATCCCTTTTATTTGTAGTTGACCCTTATAATTTATTAAATAATAATAATAATAATAATAATAATAGCTAGAACATGTATTTAATATATTTATTAAATCTCTCTTAATTATAGTTGATCATTGTAATTTATTACTAATAAATAATATATTTAATTTAATAATATTGCTACAACACTTTTTTCATACTATATTTATTAAATACCTTTTTAATTATAGTTGATAATTATAATTAATTAAACAATAATTTTAATAATATTTGCTATAACACATATTTGATACCATATTTATTATATCTCTCTTAATTATAGTTGATCATTGTAATTTATTAATAATAAATAATAATAATGATTGCTATAACACTTGTTTAATATTATTTTCATTAAATTCCTTTAAATTATAGTTGATAATTGTATTTACTTTTATATGACATGTTATTTCAAGTACTCCTGTGATATCAGTGGAGCTGATACAATAAGTAGTGAGTGTAGAAACAGGGAGGTGGTCATATTGTTATGGTTGATCAATGTATGTGTGTCCCCCGTGCAGATATATCTACTGTATGGACTAATATTTGTAAATTGAATCACACCACACATTAAACCTGTTGCTATGTTGTGTACAGATTTTGGGTTTGATGATTTAGCTGATCTCCAGTCATATTAAACCACTCCTGCTACTCGACCAGTATAACCAAGCTTGACCATGCTGGTGTAGTGAGGTGTGGTATTGTAGTGTAGCATAGAATAGTGTATATAATATTGTAGAATTGTCTAGCATAGAATAGTATATTGTTGTATAGTATAGTGTATTATAGTATTATAGTTTAGTGCAGTGTAGCATAGAATAGTATATTGTAATATATTGCAATGTAATGTAGTATAGTGAAGAATAGTATTGTATAATTCATTTCAGTGTTGTTTAGTGTATATTGTATTGTAGTAAAATATGATAATGTATAGTGTAGTATAGTATAGTGTAGCATATTTCAGTTTATTGTAGTATATTGTATAATTGAGTATAGTATAGTGAGCTGCAGGAAATTATAACTCACCCATTAAAAGATCTTTGAGCTTCAGAGGCCTATAGGACTGTGGGTCTTCAGCATAATGATGTAGGAAAAAATGTACTTATTGGTTACTATGGTTAATGGAACCCTAGGACATGCCACAGGACAAATAATTACACTTGGATGAAGAAACGTAATATATTATTTTGTGGCAACAATATATTTTCTCAGGACCTCAATGTATTATCTTGTGGCCTCAGTATATTATTCCATGGCCTCAGAATGTCTCTTTTATGGACTGAATATATTAGTTTGTAGACTCTAGATGCCTAATATATCTTTGTTAATGAATTGTGTTATAACTGGAGCAGGGCTTTCATTAGGATGTGGGGGCTGTTTTTTCTTTCATCCAGCAGAGGGAACCTTCGCTCCATACATAAACATGATTTCTTCATTCTTCACTTTCTCACACTTACAAAAGAGGTGATTTCCAAACAGCAATGCTGATAACATATGACATACATTCCAAACTAGAACATTACCAGGCAAAGAAATGGCTCCTTTCTCCATAAACATACCCCATCCCTCCTCATTGCAAAGAGACAGAGCACACTACCATTAGTCTGATCGTCAGCTGAACAGTCTTGACAAATCACAGCAGCTGCTGCTCACATTGATTGTAGATTACTAAATATCAGAGTTCACTATAAGTCCAGTGAAAGACAGCCTGGAGGAAATGTAAGGATAACAAGAGTCATGAGTTTTAGTTTGTGGAAGTAAGCCAAGCTCGGCCTGAAGAAAGGGGCGATTGTACGTGTCCCTCCTTCTGCAGGGTTAGAGGAGTTTAGGTGAGCATCACTGCATGCAGGCCTCTGTGTCCAGGCCTGCAGCAATGTGGAGGCTGCATCTGAAACCACACAATCCTGTTCATTAGTATGTTAAAATGGTACATCATCATGAGTAATGCATTCATTACTCTACGATACTATAGTACAGTATATTATAGTGTAGTGTAGTGTAATGAAGCATAGAATATTGTAAAATAATAAAGTATAGTGCAATATAGTATTATAGTTTAGTGTTTAGTATTGTATAATATTATATTTTAATATAGTATAAGGTCAATCTCTTCCTGTCTGCTGTGGAAATACTGCTGCCCCGGCAGACCACTCCATAAAAGATGGCAGATGCCACTACTGTGTCAAAGAAGGTCCTCAGGAGTGCTCCCTGCTCTTCAAATGACCTGAGTATCCTCAGGAGGTGGAGTCTGCTCTGGCCTGGTTAACTGACCAGTCCAGTTTGGTGTTTAAGTGAACACCAAGGTCCTTATAAGAGTCCATCCTCTCAATGTCATAGTATAGTATAGTATAGTATAGTATAGTATAGTATAGTATAGTATAGAATGGTATAGTATAGTACAGTACAGTATATTGTAGTATAGAATTGTAGTGTAGCATAAAATAGTATAGTATAATATAGTATTTTACAATGTGTAGTGTAGTGTAGTGTAGTATATTATAGTATACAGTAGTATAGTGTAGTGTAATATAGTGTAGTATATTATTGTATATTTCAATTTCAGGGTTTAGTGTAGTATAATATTGTAGTATAATATGGTGTAGTTTAGTATTTTATTGTAGAGTAGTACAGTATATTGTAGTATAGTATAGGGTAGTCTATTTTAATGTAGTGTAATGTAGTATAATATTATAGTGTACTGTATAATGGTGTAGTATAGTACAGTATTGTGTAGTGTAGTATAGTATAGCATTATAGAGCACGCATCCAGTTTCCCAGGATCTCCACCAGATTGTAACACTTCATTAACACCCCATTTACCAGATTTATCCCCAATCAAGCATTTATGGGACCAGCTGAGAGATCAGCTTCAACCACAGAAATGGGTGCAGGACCTACAGGCCCAGCTGGAACATCTGTGGGCAAATGTGCCGCAATACTGAACCTTTATGCGTCCATGACCAACTGTATCTCATCTCCTTTCAATTATACAGGTTTCCCCCAATAAACTTATCCTTTGACTCTAATACTGTAATTACTTACATGTATTGTTACATTCACACACAAAGCTTATTTTGATTGCAATATATCCTGGTGCAATAATTTTGATGCATGTTTTGTGACATCACAAAAACAGTTCATAATGTAAATGTAAATTCTTCTATTTCAGTAAAGCCAGATATGTTGTTTTTCTGTGATATGAGCCCTTTAAGGACACAACTACCATAAGTCTTTACTTTTTTTATTTGCAATTTGATCACAGAAGCACTTGAAAGAGAAATCCGAGGATAAAATTTAAAACCAAGGACCAAAAATGCTTCAACCCAGCAGTGACTACACATCAAAAGTAGCACAGTTCTGTGGAAAAACCAAGGACTTGGCAACATCCAGGCAGGGGGTGTTTTTGCAAGAACACATCTTTGCGCTCTAGTTAAAATGGCACTTAAGGAACATAAGGCCCACTTGGGGTTTGGGGTGGTGGTGGTGGGGGGTTTCCTGCACTTCTTAACTCTTGCACAGCCTCTGTTTATTTTCTTCTATCTGAACTCGTACTCAGAGTTGTTCACAGGAAATGCACGGACCCGACTCTCTGGAGAGGCAACGTGGGGACTGATCTGATTTAGGACTGAGCATTTAAATGTGTTTATAAGTGACTTACAGAAATATAGAACAGATACTCTCTTTCCTCAACTCAGAATGAGCAGGACAATAAGTGCTTACACATATTTCACGTTATATATACACTTACACTCCTTACATTTTCTGCTCAAATTACACAGCAGTGTGTGACTTATAAAACTTAGAAATATAGAAAAGTCTATATTTTCAAGGGTTCACAATCTTTTAGGCATCACTGTACTGTTTGCCAGAAATGTCAAAAAATAGTTAAACAAGAAAGTCTATTTGCAACTACCAAGAACATATTAATCATATGTACCAGAATATCCTAAAATTAAAGTTATTACTGTAGGTTTAAGACTAGTATGTTGAGTTTGAATTTTAATCTTGTGTAACAATGTCTTGATAAATGGAAATATAAACACAAGGTACCTATACGACAGCAGTGATATGTTAATAACATCTGTATAATTGGCTGCCTTGTGTAATGGCTTGTTCAATGTGGAGTATAATCTGACAGTCCTGAGCTACAGTGGGCGAGGATAAAGTGCTGTAGGTTGGCTAAGTGGGTGGATTTTAAAAACGTCCCGATAAAGACGTGCCACTCAACATTAACACGGTTTATTGTATTTATACATTCTTATATACAAAACATCAGAAATACAGTTGATCTAAAAATTTCACAATTTGTACAGTCATAAGAGTCACGAAAACAGGAAAAACGTGTCAGAAAGTCACACAGTTTGTCAGAAACAGTACAGTATCATATAATTGTAATGAGGAGGTGGAGATCTTGTTACCAGTGATAGTCATTAGCGATTGTCTATCAGAGCAGACAAGCAGATGTTAAGCCAGTACGCTTCCAGAGACATCAGTAGACTGATATTAGTAGACGGTTCGGGTTTGAAAAAAGGTGAAGCCCAAAGCATAGTGCACTGATTTCCATTACAAGCTGTTTAACCCCATTTAACAAATCACTTTCACACTATGGAAGAGAAGGATCGTGTTTGTGAGCTACCAGTTCACCATCTGTGCTTCTATATGAGCTAATTAAACTAGACGTTAGATCAAATGCTCATTAAATATAACTAAGCACATTTCTTTTGTTCTTAAAACAGATTTAGAGGATGAGGAAGAAGATGATGCTCCTCTTGATAGGCGGCACGTGAATTAAGGAGGCTTCCAGCTTTCGCATGTGAGCCATTTCCTCTAGGGAGAGATAGAAGGTTCTTCCAAGGCCAAGGCATTTGGGCGTGGCTGAGAACAACAGCACGCATTTACTAACGTGCTTCGAGAACCCTCCGGGCTGTCAGAGTGTTTTTATCAGTGGCAGATGGGCCATTACTGATTTCAGAAGACCACAGAGTAAAGTTGCTCAGGCTTTTGTAGATATCGTTCCTCTACTGCTGTTTGATGGGATCTTGTTAAGAAACCGTCTCCTGTCAGTGTTTTCGTCTTTGGTTATTGCGCACTATATGGACAAAAATATTGGGACACCTGCTCATTTATTATTTTTTCTGAAATCAAGTGTATTAAAAAGTTTTATCCTGATTTTTATCCAACTCTAGTCTCTACATTCTACTAGATTTTGGAGCAGTGCTGTGAGGATTTGATCACAAGAGCATTGGTGAGAGCAGAATGCTGGATGATCACCACCTCATCTCCATCTCTCTAACTCATCCCAAACATACTGGATGGAGCACCATCATTCCAGAAAGCACAGTTCCACTGCTCCACGGCTCAATGCTTAGGGGCTTATCCCAAACTAACCCATGCCTGGTATCAGGTATGGTGCTAATAGGTTCATGTTATTTCTGCTCCAGAGAGTCCTATTCTACTGGCAGTACTTCTCTACAGGGGCTAGACAAGCTGTTTCTGCATTTGCATCTGTGTCAACAATGGGGACAACTTACAGTAGCTGTTTGGTGTCCACTAATAGTTGGACATTCACATATTCATCTTTTAATGTCAAACCCAAATGTTTTCCACATAATTAAAGAGATTGGCCTCATTTTTCCAATACTTTTGGAGGGAAGTACAACAGGAAGAACATCTGACACATTTAGGTGCATTGGACCACATTCACCAATTTCTTCCTAAGAGATTCCTTAAATTTGTTCTTAAGAAAATGCCTAACAAATAGTCTACATCAGATATGTGTTTTTAAAGGGCAGAACTGCTCACAGCTCTATTCTCAAGACGATGAACCCCTTAGTCCTCATAAATCGAACAAATCTCAAACAAGAAAACTCCAGTGAAGGTCAGAATCTTCATAAAAACTGCGTAATGGGGTTTAAGAAGATACTTCTCAGTTGGTGGATGAGACCCATTGTCCATACAAACACAACAATAGAACAAACACATCCACAGCTCCACCTGCATGTATAAGGCAGCTTGAAGGAGTTGCTTCATTTCTGTAGATGCTGTGAGTCAGCAAAGGTGGTCTCTGATGAAAGAAACAGCCAGGGAAAAAGTCGGTCACCCCACACATCAGAGTACCCTCAGCATTTGCAAATACCTCTGGGAGTTCACAGTGTTCTACCAGCGGGAGAACAAGTCTGTAAATCACATACTGAACTACGTGGACACTGAACCATTATTGGTCACAGATCAGATCTCTCTGCTGAAGCTGTGGGAGAAGCTCTGTACCTCCTTTGAGATCAGATGTTTCTTAGATATCAGCTCTGGCTTTTCTCTGTCTAGAATCCCTGGTATGGTCTGAGGAACTGAATACACAACATTTTGCAGTTTAACAGGGACGTCTACATCAATCTCATCATCTAAAAAAAAACAAAAAAAAAAAACAGTACATAACAGGCCCTTTCACACAGAGTCTTTAGGTCTTTTAGGACCAAATCACTGCTGGACTAAGAGTAGTCCACCAACCGGAAATATCCAGACAAAAATATCCTGTGGGCAGTGTCCTGTGAGCTTCTGTCTCTGATTTTACATCTACAAGGTGGACCAACTAGGTAGGAGGGACTGAGTGGACAGTGAGTTTACAGTATTTAAACACTCCAGCAGCAGTGCTGTGTCTGACCCACTCATACCAGTGCAATACACACCAACACACCAACAGCTATATCAGGGTGCTATTGTATGGCAAGTGGAGCTGATAAAATGGACAGCAAGTGTAGAAAAAAGAAGGTCCCCATAATGCGGTTGATCAGTGTACATGCAAAGCATTGCAAATTGACTGAGCTGATCCTAAGTTTTAACAGTGGGGGACAAGAGGGAGGTTTTTTATGGTCAGTGCATTGCTTGTCATAAGCTTTTGTGTCCTGCTATGAAAATGATGAGCTGTTCTGCCGCTGTCTCCATGTCATTTGTTTGGTCTGCAGTCACGAAAACAGAGCTCTGACTGGTCAGCCTGATCTTAATGCATGTGACATTGCAGAAAATCAAGCAGGCTCTGATGGAAAAATGTATGCAGTGCACTCCGCCACTTTCAGACTCAGTGTGAAAGACACCATTAATATGCATGTGTTTGTTTTCAAAACCCTCTGATAAGATCTTGATCTCCAGGGCTATGAGTGTCTCAGCAGACTAAGGCACTGGTCTTATCGAATCCCAAGTCACGCTGCTTTGCCATCAGCAGCCAGAGCCCTGAGAATGCACAAATAGCCATGTTCACTCTGGGTGGATGGATGCAACTCTGACTAAACTGAGGAGAAACATTGGGTTAAAAACATCTCCAGTCCATGTCCTTAACTTTGCATAGCAGGGAACAGATGACACACTTCGTGTTCAGTACAATAGGAGGAACATTTTTAGAACATGCTTCACACTTTCCATCCAAAATCCCAAAAGAACAAATACATCCACAGGGCAACACCTGCATGTACGTAAATGGCAGCTTGAAGAAGTTGCTCCACCTCTGTATGGAGCATGAGTCAACATGGGCTGCCTGGCCTTTCTCTTACAATACCTGGTATGGTCTGATAAACTGAATACACAACTTTGAACCATTAATACCACAGACGACTGATTGCAGTTCCAACAGGGACATCTACATCATCCTCACCATCTCAAAACATAAAGTACACATGCAGTGCAGAAATGACATTTCAAGACACCTTCAATGTCTAGTTCGAACGTCTAGTGTTGTTTGAATGGTATTACCAGTGATCTGACGCTATAAATCAATGAAAAACACCTGACCCAGGAAGAGACGTTTAAAAGTAGGAAGCGCTGGAACATATTTCAAATGTTCATGAAAGAAGAAGTTGTGTAAATATATGTACAAAAACCCTGTTTAATTAATTTTGCACATTTTGTGTAACCTCATACTTAAATTCAGAGATAATGCTCTTGAAAAATATGTATAAAGTTGCTATAATATTGAAATAATATGGAAAATTACAATGTTTATGGGGGTCAAAGTAAAATGTTAGTGCAGCAGAGTAGCTGTGAAGCTTTCCTCTCGGTTGAAGAAAGTCAGATGAAGCCAAATGAAGCAATCAAATGTGGAACGAGTTGTTCAAACTTTGCCAAGGACGGCTTTTTTTCAGTTATTCTGGGTTGAGCCATTTTTACTCACTGACGTAGAACACTGTCAGATGCTCTTGGCTTCACTAAAGTCCCCATTGTTTTTAATTAATAAGGCCTTCTGTACAGTATTTTAGAGGAAAACAGATGAGACATGATGGGGAGCAGTCAGGGCATCAGCGATTCATGTCCACATCATCGTGACTAACGCCAATGCATTGTCTCTAAATACATCAGCTAGAGGGGAATTAACCAAGGATTGAAGCCAAAACTGTGGTAAGTTACTTCATGTTGGCTTCTGTCTTTCTTCACACCCATACACACATTCACACACAAACAAATCAATCTCAGTGTTATTTTGCAAACATATCCATTTTCAATTGCTCTTTCAGTTTTACGAAGCACAAACGTTCGGCCTCATTACTTTGTGGTCTCCCCTGTCATCATTTACATAGTGTTACGAGCCATTACAATGGCCCAACAGTCTATTTTCCACAGAGTTGACCACATGCTTGAGCCCATATTACATAAAACATTAATACTAGTTATACAACCAGTATCGTTATTCATTGCATATTCATCTAGTCAGCTGAATCCGGCTGCAAATGATGTCCAGAAGGCATCTGCTCTTACAGTGGCACAATAACAGTGGCATAGTTCCATCACGTCCAGAGTGGTGAAGTGGTTTCTCAGTCACTGCAGCATGATGTCTTTGAGGTTCTCCTGCAGGATGGTGTCCTTGACGGCATGGAAGACGAAGCGAATATTCTCCGTGTCAATGGCTGTCGTGAAGTGGTGGAACAAGGGCTTGTTGCGGTTGCGACGCTTGCGGTTGAAGCACTGCACCAGGTAGGCCTGCACGTCCTCCAACCGGTGTGGGTCTCCACGGAAGTCAGAGAAGTACTTGTTGATGCTGACCTTAGCCACCTTCTCCACCAGCAAGTCCATCTTGTTGAGGAAGAGGATGATGGAGACGTTAGAGAAGAGCTTGTTGTTGACGATGGTTTCGAAGATGTTCATGGATTCCACCAGGCGATTGGTGCGGCGGTCTTCCATAAGCACCTGGTCATACTCACTGGACGAGACCATGAAGAGGATGGAGGTAATACCATCAAAGCACTGGAACCATTTCTGCCTTTGCGAGCGCTGGCCACCCACGTCCACCATCTTGAAGGGGATCTTTTTGATGATGAAGTCATGCTCCACAATGCCCTTGGTGGCCTTCCTGGCTAGAAGGATGTCCTGGCGACTAGGGACATAATTCTAGTGAAGACAGAGAGGACAACAAGAGCTTAGTGAAACAGAGGATTTAGTTTACAGTAGATAAAAAAAGTGTATTAGATAGAAAAGTAGCAATATATACTCAAAGGAAAAATGACCACCAAATGATTACCATATCGTCCACCCTTAATAAAACATTCTAGCAGTTTCACAAATAGTTGCACCCAGAAGGACATGTCAGATTTGATATTCAAAAGGAAGATAAAGATCACCAGGAACAATAAATGATCATAAAGTTTGACTAATATGGACAATATGTATTGAGACACACATACAGAAGTAATAACTCTCAATATGGCACAATGCAGTCTCAGAATGGAGCTGTAGAGGTTCCTAATGGTGTCCTGTGATAATCCATTCCACTCAGCTAGAATACTCTCTCAGTTCCTGCAGATTGTGTGGTATGTGTGGCGTGTTGATAGTGCCTCCAATAACATCCCACACATTTTCAATCATGTGATTGGCCATGGCATAGTGTCTTCAAGGCGGCCTCTTGAGACGGCAGCAGTATGTGGATGGGCATTGTCCTGTTGGAATAGTGTACTGGAGTACGTTTCCAGAAAAAGCAGGGCAACTGGTTGCAGGACCTCATTAATGTAACACTGGGCTTTCAAAGTGCCTGTAATGAAGACCAAAGGGGATTTGGCATTGTACAAAACTGCACCCCACACCATGACACCAGGCCTTCTGGACATTTGAGATGTGACAACAAACCACTGATCTTGGCGCTCACCACAGTGTTTTCACACACATATTTGTTGGTCATCTCAACCAAGACCAAATCGGGACTCACAGATGACCTCACCATTCTGAGTGACTCAATGACAGTCTGGCACGACGCCACTGCAGTCCTGCAATGTGATTGGTTGATTCCTTCTGTGTGCAACTATTTTTTGATGATTAATGTATGATACGTCATAAGAAAATAATAATGACACTTTGTAGTTTGTGCAGTATCTGACACTGCTGTCTATACAACCATAAAGACTACTCGAAAACATTAGCTGGACTTTACGTTGTTTTCTATGTACCTTCATGTCACCTATGCTACTTTAAACCTGCTGTCTGCATGATCCAAGTTGTTGGAGTATAACCACCATCTTAGCTACATTTAGTGGAAACATCTGTGGAGAACTGAAGAAGACATTTCTTTTGACCAGACTTCTTTCAAACACCATCAAAACAACCTAGATCATCAATCTTACACTTTCCACAAGTATTAATATAATATAACCAGAAACCTACTAAACTTGACAAGACTGTCACTGCAATTCAACAGCAAAAAGGGACAGTCCCTGTGTCACTTCCATTAGAAAAGCCAGTCACGTGACTTATTTGGCCTCAGTCCTGGTTTCCAAGACACCTCACACAAAACACATCCAGCACTCTGGCTTTTCAGCACTCTTCTGAGACTGGGCCTACATGTTTTCTTATCCAGGTTCTTGGCAACCCTTGCGTCACAGTTACTAATCCTATTCCACAGCTCACCATCAAAGATCTGCTCATTAACACTTACTGTTGCTGCTATGCTGCTCGGCCCTGTCTCTGTACAAAGGCTTTCTACTAGATTTTGGAGAATTGCTGTGAGGATTTGATTGTTACAGTGTATTACAGTATTACAATACTGTAATCGGGTCACCTATCCAAATAACCCGTCCAAATATAAATGCACTAGCACAAAAAAGACAACTAATGACTCAAGTGCCCAAACAGAAGTATGACCAGTACTGCCTCTCTAAAACACATAAACACGTACCTATTGGCAGCATGCCTAAAGCCAGGAGTACAAAACACAGCATTGGGCTGTGGAGCGGTGGAACTATGTTCTTCAGATGATGATGGTGCTCCATCCAATATTACTGGTGATTTGGGGAGTTGGATGGATAGGTTAGTGGGGATCCTTTAACATCCTGACCTTGCTATTGCCAAATCCTCACAACAATGCACCAAAATCTAGCATAAAGCCATCCTTGAACAGAAAAGACAGTTATAGTACATTGTCCAGAAGGCAGTTGATTTTGGAAGAATGAGCAGGTGTCTCAATACTTTTGTCCATATAGTGTAGAGCAGAATGTCCACAGTAAGCTGATCAAACCAGACATTAGATTCTTACATCTGACCAGAAAAATGTGCTTTTGGAATGCGCTGGAAAACGCATCCAGTTTTATGGGAGATTGTGAACCAAATAAGACTGTCCAGAATTGCTGAGGCATCATGACTCACCAGTTGCCCAATCCGATCCAAGTTGTCCAGGAAATACTTCACTGATTCACTCTGTGAAAAGAATAAACAAAGAAATAGGTTTGTCACACAATTTGTTTTCAACTGAGCAGCAGAACAGAGAATAATCAACAATTCTGGAGTCTGGTCAGTTTTCTGTCATAATTACTGTCAATTAAATCTCACAGACATTTTCTTAATGCGATTAGACCACATCTAAAAGAGCACCATCTGCCTCAAGACAACAGTGGTTAACCACTACATAGCAACAAGCTACAAAACACAACCACGTTTAAAATGTCATCTACTTGCAAAAGTCTGCAAAACAGAGAGATAGCAAAATCAGGCGCTCCAAACTGTTCTAATTTGGGAATGGAAAGTCTGGAACTAACAGGATGTTCCTATCTTTGTCTGAGAATTAAGCATATACTCGGAATGATCCTGCAACACACAACCCATCAGCAGAAACGACCCAAAATCAGAGGATACAAACGCAAAGAGAAAAGCCAGAATTACATGAACGTTTTAAAGTATGATTTTATTAGTGATGTACAAGATGTTCTGCTGTGTCTCCTGTCTCAACTGATAATAAAACAGGGAGGTGTTTATTGCAACACATGGGGTAGGTAGGTATGCAGATCTCGAGGGAAATTGAGTACACTACTGGAAAGGCTACAACTCACGTCTGCGCCACTCGCAAGCAAGAAAAGTCTCTGATTGGCTGCTTTCAAACCTGCCTGCTCCTCACACACACTTTTACCCTGTTCTTCCGTATGGTCAGAACCTCCACACAGCAGGTACTATTTAGGTGATGGGTTATTCTCTGCACTCTCTGACACTGACACATGGTGATGTGTGTTAGTGTGTGTTGCACTGGATTAGTGCGAACAGTCCACCAACCATTTATATCCAGCCAACAGCATCCAGTGGGCACTGATGAAGGACTAGAGGATGAACAACACAAACTGTGCAAAAACACAGCTTTCTGTTTGACTTTACATCTACAAGGTGGAGCCACGAGAATGTAAGAGAGTGGACAGTGAGTGGACATGGCAGTCTAGAAATGCTAGCACTATGACCTGCTATGGTCATGCTGCTTGCCATCAGTGTGAGAGCATGCTCTCTCTGGCTGGGTAGATGACGCTCTGTCAAAAACAAGAAAAGTCAGTACTTATCAGCACACTATTGACAATATTGTTGCTGACTGTGACAACTAGACCATCAACGTCAGTCAATATTATTGGCAAGTGATAAATTGGTCGAGCTGTTGTCAGCAAAGGTCAGTAAACACTCCGGCATATTAGGAAAGCAGGCCGATGTGACGTCCAAGAATGAGAAGATAGCGGTCAGAACACTGAGTCAACACCGGTCATTTCCAAGAATCAATTATGCTTGCCGTCCTTGTAAGTACTTACTGCTGATAATTTACTTTAATTTCCCAATGCTGAGGTCTCCTCGGGTTACACAGACAAGGCACTCAAACATTTGTCATAACAGAAAGAAGAAAAGGGTGAATAAAGGAGTGAGCTAATACAGAAGCTTAAGAAGCAGAACCAAGTAAGTGTTGAATCTTATTTCCTGACGTGTGTTTTTTGTTTGGGTGGTAGACACTGTGACCTTGATATTTCACTGCACATTGTCTGTGAGAGCCAGTTGTGTCCTGTAGTGACTGTGTGTGTCGCACATAGGCTCCTGGCCTGGCCCATATTCCCAACAGGAAACAGCTGTGTGAGAAAACAGAGGATTAGAGGGACAGCGCCGCCCCTCCATCACACGCTGCAGGCCCACACCCCAACACTGCATACACACATACATACACACACACACACACACGCACACACACGCACACACCATCATCATCATCATCATCATCATCATCATCATCATCATCATCACCATCATAAACGAGTGCAACTCAGGCAGGAAGTTGAACAGATATCTGATATCTCTCCTTCAAACACGCACAGAATAAAAACATTCCTTCTTCTCTTGCAATAATAAGAATCTGGGCCTGTCATCGAAGGCCCGAGGTCAAAGCCCTGCAGAACACTGACCACAGCTGATCTCAAATCTGCTCCTGTCCTCAGCAGGGGTATGCAGTATTGAATCAAATTTTAAAATCAATCAGACAAGCGTTCAGTTTCAACTCCGGTTCAGCTTTATGCAGTTTTCCTTTCATCACTAAAATAATGTAGTTTTAGGGTGAGCAGGGATGGGCGGCAGAATTCCTGGTGGGCTGCTCTAGGACTTGGCTGCACTCTCAGTCTGTAAACAGTGAAAGAGAGAGAGAGAGTTCTTGTATTGCACACACATTGCCTCTCAATGCACCTGCCAAACTCACACAATCAAACTTCATGCCCTTCCCCATCACCAACCAAACCTTTAGAAAGATGAGATAAGAGAGATGAAGTGTACCTTTAAAGAGTATACCGCCTTGTTTTTGTGTGAAAGCAATGATAAACACCCTCAACATTAGCCAATCCAAGTGGCTCAGCCATCTAATGCACTAACATTATGATACGAAGATCGCAGGTTTGAATCCCAGGTAAGAGTATGCTGCTCTAGGTGGGTAGATGGTGGTCGGCACAGGCATCTGTTAGCCTTGTATTGAAGCTGGGGAGGACTCCAGGAATGGGACTCTGTCTACCCTGATATAGACTCATCTTTCACTGTTTATGTTAGTTAGAAAAAGAAACCCCTCATTAACGACTACATGAGAAAATACATGAAATTCAGTGACCTAAGGCTCGTAATCAGTGGCCACTATTTCTTGCTTGGTAATGAAACTCACAATGTTGTATCATTTTTAGCTCATCTAGTGAACAAGAAATGTTTACAACAAATGTAGAGATGAGAATTCTAACGCAGTTCAGAAAATTATATCAAGTACATTTTTGTTCATTATTTAATTTAAAAAGTTAATTTACATTTATTACATGTAAAGTGAAATATTTCAAGCCTTCTTATATTTCATAATGTATATAAGTCATTTTGGCATTGTTGGCAGGTGCTGAGTGCTCCTGGAAAAGGAAACCGGCATCTCCATAAAGCTTGTCAGCAGATGGGAGCATGAATTGCACTAACATTTCCTGATAAAACACAGCGGACCAACACCAGCAGATGACATGGCACCATTAAAGCCTGCAAACAATTTACACTGGACTTCAGACAACATGGATTCTCTGTCTCTCCACTTTCATCTGAAAAGAGGACTTTGAAGCACCTTTTCCAACATTTTCACCTCCTAGTCAACTGTCCATTAATATGCTTTGAAAAAGCACTGAGAATAGCCAGGAATGACGTCTCTGGCTTTATCCACTTTGTGGAATGAACGAAGTCACACTTACACAGTACCTTTCAAGATACCCAGGGATACATTTACAATCAGCACTCTTCACAAACACACTCAGCAGACAGTGTGTGGTTACCTCCGGGGACTTTAGTTTCCACCCAAATTCCAAAAATATGGAGGTCAATCTAAATTGCCCTGGAGTGAACATATGCATCTCCAGATACAGCCTGGTTGATCACCCAGTAACCCAGGATGGTTGTTTCCGATAGAGTATGCAGCAATCTTCACAAACAGACTCAGTACTCAAGCAACACTTAGAAGTGACATCCAATGAAGCACAGCGTCCTCTCTAAGTGGCAGCTAATTGTGCATGGCGTGCTCTCTACCAGAAATAACCGCCCTGGGTGAACTAGGGGGATTCACCCAGGGCAGAGTGCCAGGCTATATCTGGGCACCTATATGTTCACTCCAGGGCAATTTAGATTGATCTCATTGTTTTTGGACTGTGGGAGGAAACCAGAGTCCCTGGAGGAAACCCAGACACAACCCACACAGACACGGGAACGAGAACATGGAAACTCCACCCAGACAGGGCCTTGAACTCAAGACTCCAGTACTGTGAGGTGAACGTGCTAACCACCAAGCCACTGTAATATGAAGGGTGTAGATGACTGTCTCCTGGACAACTGTCAGGTCAACAGGATTCCCCATGATTGTGATTGTGTGTGATATTCTAGACACAGCATTTATACTGGTTAAATAGTAACTTACTCAAACTCAAAGTTTGAGATTCTGGATTTTAATCTCAGGTAATATATGACAGTTTACCTTTCTGAATGGAATTATGAGCAAAAATTCATGTAGTAATTTTTGGAGCTGCACGAGTAAAAGGAAAAACTGAAGCACAAACAAATCAGCTCATAACTGTAAACTAAAACCTCCCCCCTGTTTCTGATTCAGCTCATTCTGACTTCCAATTAAATGCACAAGAAATCAAATATTTTTCAACAATCACACCCCTATTCCTAAGCAGACACGATGTAACGTGTTAACAACAGTAAAAACCCATGTCGGGGGGGGCTGAGATAAGTGCCTTGATACTATTCCCGTCCCTCCTCCTCCTCGGGTGAGAGAGAGAGTGCACTATATGAAACAGTCCACTGCTTCCCCATCCCACTGGACCAGCCCGATCTGACAGCCCCACTGTGAGTGTGGGAAAGAACATGGCTGCGGAGTAACAGCCTACAGTCAGTGACATTAGCAGAGTACACAAGCAGTGCCCATGGGTATTTCTCAGAGGAGGGGAAGGATGATCCATAGCAGCCAAGAAGGGGGCTTGATTATTAAAGAGGAGGAGGAAGCTGTAACCCCTCCTACCCTGCAGTGATCCGTATCAGTAGAGCTCATTCTGAACTCCTCCAAATAAACAGCACATGGAGGGTCTGCTGAAACACGATCCAATTAGAAGTCCTCCCCCGTGAACCCCTCCGCTCAGAAACGGGCCCGAATCGCAGAGGCTGAGGCCGGGTGGGAGGCGCTGGTGGGTTTGGGGACTCGGAAACAAAACATATTCAGGACTCCAACAATAAAATCAAACAGGGCGACATCATTACTGGAACAATGGCAAACCCTCACTGACTCAGTCTCAGTTTAAACAGACACAGAACAAGCTGTTCCTCAGAAAATGACTCGGAACACATTTGGGATGCAGGAATATTACAGCATGGCTGATATGTGCACAGCCTTTCAAAAGTTTGGAAACCCCTAAATGGTTTTCTGATTTGTAAAGATGGTTCCATCTAAAGGCTTTAGTCAATCTAAAGGCTTGACGACAGAATACACCAACCAGACAAACCCAGGCAAGCGCCTGCAAACATGAACCTTTGGATGATTGTCCAGATCTTTCTTTGGCTGTTGAAAAACGCTTTGCTCTCTCTTCGTTGTCAGCTCTTATTCTGAACATTCGAAGTGCAACAACAAACATCAGAAAGTATGTGCTTAAAGCCATAACATTAGGACCACCTGCCTAATACTGAGCAGTGCCGTCACAAAAGTTCCGATCATTTGACGCATGGACTCGATGAGTGTGAAGAAGCCACAACCCAAACAGGCTAATTAAAGTCTGAGCCCTTCAGCACTCAAATGTCCTAAGATTCCCAAATGTTTCCTCTGAAACTGTACAAAACCAAAATACACCGGTAATGCTTAAAATGTTGAAAAGTGTGTATTTTATTATGCTTATCTGTCCACAGTTCTCATTTTGAACAGGGATGCCCAAACCTTTGCCTACCACTGTAAAAATAAATGATTGGACAGATTATAGTTATATATTAGATTGTTTATTTGTATCACTTTGGTCAGTGCATAATTTAATATTTTATCACTTTGTTGTCTCCATTGTTATTTTAAAATGTGGAAAATAATAAAAACCTCTCAATGTGTCCAAATATTTAACGTTTTCTATCCGACCCTCGGTCAACACCCTCTCCTGACCTCCGGAACTAACCAGCCTATTGATCAGAGCCTGTTTTTCTCTTCCTTCACCTAAAACTCAAAGACTACAATCAAGTACTGACCTACACATATCCAGCAAACCTTGACGAGCACTGCAAAGTCTATTCTGAATGTTTCTAGGCAGTAGTTTTCCTCTAACAGTTGCAGTTTCTGGTTCTGACCTTAACTTGGATTAACTACAGGTTTATTCACTGATGATTTGACAGTTTTTTGACACTGGTTTTACCTTTGCAATGTGCATAGATCCAAATACATAGTGATTTCAACCATTTGGTTCTTTACATTGTTCATTTACATGGTGAATGGGCGAATAGAACTGTTCCACAATTACATGGAATATGAGGTTTTTGCACTGTTCTACATAAAAGAAATACACATCACTTCAAATTTAAAAGCCCATAGAAAACCATTAAGATACCAAAGCCTACACTTGAAAGAGAGCTGTATAGACTAATAATCTTTCAAGACAAATAATAGCTCTGCTGGATGCAGCTTCAAATGATTTCTCAGCCTTTTCAAAATATCAAGCCCATCATAAAAAACATGGAAACAGTCGGCCCACTCAAACCCTTCTTTTGTGGTTTAGTTGAGAGCAGCCCGGGTTCTTTTCTGCAGCGACAATGTCTGCTTATCTTCTGAGTAAAATGTAAATAATCCTCACGCAAAACAAACACAACTTGATTTCCAGCTCCTTGGAGAAAAATTAATTGTTTGGCTTGGACATGAGTGGAGAAGTCCTATTAATCCCCCACATGGAGCTGTGGCACCTTCTCCGCAACTTCCCAGTGCTGCACACCCGTCCAACCATGTTGATCTTGCTGTAACTGTAAACCCAGCTCTTTTATCTTCGCGGACAGCCTTATATTGTGTTTTTCCAATAGCAGACCAGTAGAAGGAAAATGGTGGGTATCAGAGAGTTTTATAAACATATCAAGGATTTGCACAGAACCTGAAATATGTAAACAATCACAGGAGTTGTGTTTTGCGAGTCACGAGCTCTGAGCACCTGAGTATTTGGGAAAAATCGCAACTAAAGTTTATGTAACTCGGCAGAGAGGTTTGCTGCCTTTGTTTTGCATTGGAGCTATGGTGCGCTGTAGACAACACTATAAGACTCAATATGTTATATATCTGTATCCTGTCATCATCATCTATAAGGCTGTGTATCCCTTGACAGTGACTGACGGTGCTGTGTAGTCAATTCGGCAGATCGCCTTTCCTGGAAACAAATGACCAGAATCAGTTCAGTACTACCAACCTGTTCACTAATTAAGACCGTGCTTCATCTTAGGATGATTTGAGTAGAGACAGTAAGACTCAGGACTTCAGGGCTGGAGATCAGGGGGCTTCTGCTTGCGGTAGGAAGTCAGGAAGCCAGGAATGACAGATGACAGGGCTGAAAGGTTGTGAACACTGGTGCAGACACATCAACAAGGCAGAGATGGGATTTAAAGAATATTAAATGAAGAGGAGAAGCTTCAGGAACGTTCCACCTCCCAATATGTAGTTCTGCAGCTACCTCTGCATTAAGTCAAGGTCAAGGTCAAGGCTTTTTTATTGTCATTACAACCGAGTACAGGTACACAGTGCAATGAAATTGCGTTCCTCCGGAACCAAGGTGCAACATGGAGCAGCAATGCAATTGGACGACATAAAGTGCAAACAGTACAATAAATACAGTGAACAAGAGACAGTTCAACAGACAGGACAGGACAGTACAATACCGAGTGGTACAAAGAAGTGAGATGAGTGGTGGGAATAAGGTGCAAGAGATATGTAACATACTGTACATCTAGATGTGCATGATAACAGCAGTTACTGAGGTAGAAGTGTAGTTCTTGGTGTGCAGCAAATATTGCTGATAGGATGGGGATGATCCAGTCTCTGTGTGCCGAGTGCGTGTGTGTGTGTGTGTATGTGTGTGTAGAGTGCTGGGTGGTTTACAGTCCAGTGTTTTGTGTTGGTGTGGTTTATGTGGTGTGAAGAATGGTGTGAGGTTCAGTTTCAGCTCTGTCCCAGTGAGTCTCTGTCTCAGTGAGTACTACCTGCAGAACCAGCTGCAAGCACAGAACTCAAGGCTAGCTGAAGTGAATGAGCTTATTGTACGACCATTGTATCGTCACTGACGGATCTTGTGCTCCTGTTGCTCGTTTTTACACTCGTTTCAAATAAAATCCCCACACAACTTGTGATAACATGCTTACCTAACAAATAAGAAAGTTATAGCTACCCATTATTAATGCATAAACTTCACGACTGTCACATAAAGCTGCGTATTGGCAAGAACCTGGCGATACAATATGCATCGCATGACAGAAGTTACATGAGCAAGTCCAGTTCCCAGTGATTGTTTGCTAGAGTTGCATGATATAAACATAAAATATGAAGCTCAATTCAGTTATTGAATATCAAAATCTGATCTTTGGGTGTGCAGCCAGTACAGATTTGTTTATTCATTTGTTTTTGCTGTGTAATTAAACATATACAGATAAATATGTATTTGTAAAGTACATATACATTTTTTTTGTAGTTCTGAGATTTCATTTTAGTACCTGCTGGATCAAGTTTCTCATTGTGTGTCTCCTCTGACTTATTGCCCATGAATGTATGTGTGGTTGCTGGCGTTCAAAGTTTGTAATATGTTTTCAGTTCCAGTTGTAGTTCTTCTTCTAGGTTTCGTCAACGTATCTAGCAAATGTCAAACCATAACACCAGCCAGAAAGTGCTATTTCTCAGGAATCACTATGACAACTTTATTTTTAAGTGGACAATTATCCCATTAGGACTCTGTGTGACACACAACACAGTATCACACACCCAAGACAAGCACTTTACTACAATTAAGCAGGACAGGACATTGCTGTACATTACAATACACAGCCAGTACACAACAGAAACCTTGGAGAGAATCCAAGAAGGTGGAGCTTAGAGGCCTTCCAGAGAGTCTCTCAGTATGTGTGGAGCTATGAGGTTTGACACCATGAATGACTGAACTGAGGCAGAGGGTGTTCGCTGTGGCCTCATGGTGAGCTGGGTCCAGATGGGGCCTTCATGATCAATCTGTCACAGAGGCACACTGGCAGACAAGCGGACACCAACAGAAGGACAAGCACATGTGTGGACCCAGAGTACAGCTAGACCATCTGACCTGCACCTGTCTGACCTGCAGCTTCCCAGAGGAGCACATCCACACTTTACTTCCGTGCCAGTTTACGCTTCACCAGTAGAGGAGACAGAGTCCTCTGGGAGAACAGCTGAAGACGTGTGGGATTCTGCCAGCCAAGCAGAGTATCTGCATGGTCACATGATGGATTCCAGCACTTGATGTTGTCCACCGACTGTGTTGTGGCCTCTACGTCAAAACATAGACCAGATTGAGTGTAAGTGGGCTTAGGACCAGAAGGTCACTGATTCGATCCACAGGACCCAGGTGCTGATGTGGTAAAGTTTATCTTTTAAGGATTTCTTCATCTATGGATGACTTATTTAAGTCTTCCCGTCCAAAATACCACAGTCGTGCCCATCTACACATAATACATCATGTGAACAAAAACATTAGGAAAATATTCAATTCCTTAATGGAATATTGGACCTTTGGAAAATGTGTGTAGTTCAGAGCCAAAAAGCAAACTCTGCTAACTGTTTTTGAGGTATTTTTGGCAGTTTAGCAGTATTGTTGCAGGTCATGTTAAAAACCTGTATCTCCATTTTTGCACTTCGTAAAACGTCATGACGAATCGACCTATAAAATGGCTTCAAAATATTTTTCTTCAAAATATATTCAATTATTTTCACATTGACTTCCACTGAAAGGTACGAAGGTTTGTTCGGTCTCCTTTAAAGTTTTTGGCCTGTTTATGTTCATCCCACAATATCACTTCACTAAAACCCACACAGTGATTTCAGTTTTCAACTGCCGACACCACAAATGCTTAACTGAGTATTTCAGTACCCATAAAGATCCCTATGCAGCGATTTGTGGTGATATGTCAGTCATTTCAGTATCAGCAGATGTTTCACATTTTAAAATGTAAAGAAATGTTTTCAAACCAACATTTGATGATAAAATTATTGTACACTTGGTTACTGTTCATGAAAAACATTGGATATCATCGTTGGTCCACAGTTTCCTCATCTGTGTACTCTTTAAATGAAGGTTCTATACCAAATAGAAATCCCTGCCCTAGAAATCATATATTTAAGCCAAGAACCATTTACTGAAGGGCGGCACGGTGGTGCAGTGGATAGCACTGTTGCCTCACAGCAACAAGGACCTGGGTTCGATCCCTGGGTGGGGTGACCTGGGAAGTTTCTGTGTGGAGTTTGCATGTTCTCCCCGTGTTCGCGTGGGTTTCCTCCGGGTACTCTGGTTTCCCCCACAGTCCAAAGACATGCGTGATAGGTGAATTGGTGACTCTAAAGTGGCCCTTAGTGTGTGTGTGTGCATGTATGTGCCCTACGATGGATTAGCGCCCTGTCTAGGGTTGTTTCCCGCCCTTGCGCTCGGAGTTGCCGGCTGGGCACCGGCTCACCCGTGACCCTATTCAGGAATAAGCGGTTTGGAAAATGAATGAATGAATGAACCATTTACTGAGCTTCTGATCTGTCATGGTACATGTATAAGTGCTTTTTTTTACATAATGTAAATCCAACAGTTGTTTTTGCACTTTCATGATGATCCAAAACTATTTAAATAAATTTTATACACAGACATTCACTGAAAGTTAAAGGGCAATAGCAGTGAAATGACAAAAAACTCGTTTGATAGTGAACGACTATCAAAATACGAAAGTTTAGGTTTAATTCATTTGACGTGACACTAGCAATGACGGATGAGGCTCACAGCAAGCATGTGCACTAGTGATTTTGGATGAGAGCTGTAGTTGCCGGACTAATGCTGTGGTAGCGATGTGGTATGAGGTCAGTAGCCAGAATGCTGACACCATGAAATGACCTGCTCATAATTACATCATAGCAACCAGTGGCTGTTCATCCATAACCCTGCTGGTGTTGCTCTTTAAGGTTTTTCCTTCTCGTGTAAAGTTGCCGTTTTAGAGATGTGTTTTCTGTACGTGACAATATGGATCTCGAAGTTGACTCCTGAATCATAAGCAGCAAATGGTACAAAATATACCACCATTAAAACTCCAGAAATAACCCCTGAATTGTTATTTCAATGACTCCACCTCTCTTGGTTGTCTGGATGCATGACTGGGCTGTAATAAGTCATACACTGACCAGATTGTGCTGCAGGAGACATCCACACCAGACAGCCTGATAAGTCACATTGATGGAATGTCAGTGACGTGTCAGCATCTACTGTTGGTCAGCAAAGTTCAGGACCAATTACACTCTAACCACAGCTTCTCTGCTCCCCCTGCCTCGCTGCCACCTCATTTACAAACAAGTCTGAGGAATGTGTATTGGCCCAATGCGAAACAGTCATCTCCTGACTCAGACTGTCCCATCCCCTTACAGTGTCCCCCTACTGCTCTCTCTCCTTGTCCCCTTCCAGACTCCACAGCTCTATCTTATCCTTCTGCCTAATGGAGGCCCCTAAGGGACCCTAACCGTAGACAGGCCTGGAAACAAATAGCTGATGGCTGAAACCTAAAACAGGCAAGAGGGCAAGACACAGAAAGAGCAAACGAGAGAAAACAACGAGGACAGATGATGTTATTCGACAACATCAAGCCGTCCAAGGACGCGGCTGTTGGTAAAACTCAGATTTTCCTCTTCCACTCGGCTGTTGCTCCCCAGGGCTGGAGCTTGAAAAAACAACTCACTTGCCATCTATTTCACAAGGGCTTATAACTTAATATCACTTGCTAATCCTCTCGCTTTATCCCAGCCACTTTCTCGTGGACATGAAAGGAACAGCAGAGCGGGGGCTCTGCGCACCAACGAAGCCTGAGACGGGAATCATGAGGAGGTTAACTTTAAAGCCTCCCAGAGTCCCAAAATCACTCCTGAGTAATCCTCTCTAAAACACTGAACACGGATCTTCACTTTTTGTACACTGTCTAGTGAAAACAAAAGACACATACACTAGGGCTGAATGATCCTGGGAGAAGAGCCATATCACAACTGTTTAGCAATATTTTAGACTAAAGCTCTTTAGATTATTCCGTCCCTTCTCTTTAAAGCCGAAACGGAACGGTCATGGTGTGCTGACCGTTTTTCTTTTCTAAAGTAGAAAACATTAACCTTATGTTCACACGCTCTGTTGAATTAACCACACACTACCCTGCTGAAAGCACAGCCTGGGCAACACAGGCTCCTCAATCTGTCCAAGCTAGTCAGCCAGCGAGCGCAAGCTGGTTCACCAGTATGACCAGCATAACCAAGATGGTTGACCAGCATTACCAAGGTGCTGGACATGAAGCAGCAAAACCAAAATGATTGAGCAGTATGACCAGCTAGTCCAAGCTGGTCAATCACTTTGACCAATGTGGTTAACCAGTGTGACCAGCAAGACCAACCAAGTTGACCAGCAAGACCAAGCTGGTTGATTGACATGACCAAGGTGGTTGACCAGTATGACCTTGGAGGTTGACCAGTATTATAAATGTAAGTCTTGCACCCATATCTATGGAAACTTTAGACCCTACTTTTGGAAAAGGTATACATACTTATTCTGTAAAGATACAGTACCAATCAAAGGTTTGAACACTGGCTGAATGTATTATAGATTACATAACCCGGCTGGATTTTTTGATATGGATATTAAAATATCCACTAATTACAACATGTGCTATATAGACAAAAATACTGGAACACCTTCTCATTCATTCTGGAATCAAGGGTATTAAAAAGATGCTATTTAAGTAAATTGTACGAACCAAAATAATTAGTTCATAATGTAAAATAGACAAAATCCCTACAACTACAGAAATACTGTCTATTGCTCATGTGTTTTTAAAAAAATCACAAAACATTTCTAGTTTTCCGGGTACTCCGGTTTCCCCCACAGAACAAAGATATGCACGGTAGGTGAATTGGTGACTCTGAAGTGGCCCTTAGTGTGTGTGTGTGCCCTGTCTAGGGTTGTTTCCCTCCCTTGCGCTCAAAGTTGCCAGCTGGGCACCGGCTCCCCCGTGACCCTATTCAGGAATAAGCGGTTCAGAAAATGGATGGATGGCTGGATGGTTTTCCTTTAAGGGTTGAAGGGAGTATGTGTGTCCAAACTATTGTCTGTTACTGTACGTTTGTTGATTTCACTGAACCACTCACTTCAACAATACCTCCAAAACGGTGGTTTGTCAAATTGTGATGTCAAAGACAGTAGCTGCGTTCCAAAGCCTACGCTGCAGCTGAGGTAGGCTGCGTCCTTGGCAGGACTGTCCTATGCAGACTTCTTTGGTGATACAAAAGGATCAGTCTTGAACAGTCTAACGAGGCTTCATGGTGACGTCAATAGAAAGGTCCCGCTTTTCCCGGTACTTGAATACAAGTATGTGAAAACCAAACATTTTATAATGAACTCTGCTAAGAAGACTGCACAGTTGCTGCATTCCTCACTTTGGACTTCTGTGACATAGCGGCAGAGAAATGCATCGGATGCAGTCTAGGCTTTGAGACACAGCTAATAAACACTGCCTGAAAGAGACCAATCATATTAATAGCAGTACAGTCTAAGTACATTGTTTATGTCTGTTCTTAAATGGGCTACAAGAGCTTTCTCTCAGGAAAGGTACTGAACTTATTGCCTGTTTTCAACAACAAACATTCATTTCAACACAAACTATTAATAATAAAAATAATATGCTGTATTATAAAATGCTATATAAATCAAATTCATTGTTATTATAATTGTCATTATAAGTGGTTCTATAGTACTATGCATGTGTAATAAGGCAAAAATATAAGATTCTAAGATTTTCATGATTTCAAATATTGAAAGTTTGTTAATAAATCAATTTTAACTATTATAATAGTTTCCACAATATTCACATTATTAATGGCTGCAGTGTTTACTGCCAATGATTTTGCCATCATGTTACCCCACAGCTTAATTGAACATTTATCAAGCATCTTATGTACATAATTTTCAGAATTAGAAAAAAAAACATGAGGAGTAAAACTAAATAAAATATCAAACATAAATAAAAACAGATATTGATAAAATGGTGTTATATTCAATCAGTTACTTGGTGGGGTGGACAATGGTGGCTCACTGGTCAGAGCACTGTTATCGATAAGTTTGACACGTGCCTTGTGGAAGGTTCGTAACTGTTTATGCTCGCCGGGCCTTGTCAAAGCTGTCCACTGCTCCTAGCGTGTGTGCTCACTGTCTCCATAGTGTGTATGTGTGTGTGTTCACTGCACAGACGGGTTAAAGGAGGAGGTCAAATTCCATCTATATGCAAAACAGAGTTACAGTGAACGGCCGTTGTTGTTTACAGGCTCTATAATGGGTTTGAACCTGTTTTGGTAATGATGTGTGCAGTTTCTGGAAAAAGCTGATGATGCCTAAACCATATTCAATACAGTGTACTCTAAGAGAATTTGCTACAATTCTACAAAACCAACAGCCAGATTGATGATAAAAAGTCTTTCCAGGCTGATCTGAGCTGTTTTAAAATAAATAGCTAGTGTGGCTTAAAAGCCTCAACCCCGTGGTAAGGGTTCAGCTCAGCGGCAGACACTAGCAGTGAGAAATAACCTTGACAGGCTGTTCGAGTCTATAATCTTTAGTCAGAGAATGTCAGGACTATATGAGTGATTGTCAGGAGCATATCGAGTTTCAGCGAAGGCTCAGGAGTAGTTAGGCTAAGTCCTACTATAATGACCTAGATAGGAGCAGACAGACAGATAGGAGAGTGCAGGAGCGCTCCAAAACGAGTGTGGATTTATGGCTCATGACAGAGGCTGTCTGCAGATAGTAAATGACACCCGACAGAGCTGGGAGTAGAGCAAGGCTGAAAGCTCTGGTGACACCTCTCATAGTCACATGCCATTCTGCCCCGTCACTTCCACTGCTCATCTCGAGAAGGGGAGAAAATGCAGGCACAGACCGAAGCCTGTGGATAATTCGAATCATAGAACACAGGTGATGCATTTATTGAGTATTTTATGATGTTCTTTAACATATAAACAGTAAGTATGTGAATTTGCTCAGGGCAAACATGTGCTGATGCATTCTGGGAGTCTATTTACAAGCCATTTATTTCAGCTCAGAATAAATCATTTGAAGCTCTGTTTTATTAGTTGATATACAGTAACATGCTTTAATACTGTAATAAATACACTGTTATTCCTGAGTCATACTGGATAGTGTTGCTGTCCTCGCGTTGTGTCCTCTCAGAGCAATATGCTGTAAGCAAGCAGAAGAGATTGCAGCCAGTTAGCGTTAATCTAACCCCCACTCGCTTTCCATGGGCTTGGCTTTCTCAAATCTTACTTTTAAATGACAGAACTGGCACTTTCCTATCAGATGTGTATTTAGCCCCCTTGTTTTGGCCGAGGATCTGGCAGGACATTCCCAGGGTGCAGTGTATTCACTAGTGTGTATGTGGGTTTTTCACTGTATGGATGGGTTAAATGCAGAGGTAACAGGAGGACAGAGGATGGGAAGGAGCAGTAACCAGTAACCTGACCACCAAAACACAACCAGACTATGTGCAGTAATAGTTCAATAATACTGTGCAATTCCTCTCCTATTATACCTCCTTATTATTTTTTCTTCTCTGTACTGTAATTATGATGCTGGAATCTTAATTTCTCTGAGGAGACCCTCCCAAAAGGATTAATAATGTTCTACCTACCTGACTTACCTACCTACCAACCAACTGACCTACCGACAAACCAACCAACCAAGCAACCTACCAACCAACTAACCTATGTACAAGCCAACCAACCAACCTATGTACCAACCAACCAACCTACCTACCTACCAAACAATCCGACCTACCTACTAACCAACAAACCAACCTACCTACCAACGAAGCAACCTACCTACCAACCAACCGACTGACCAACCTACTTACCTACCTACCAACCAACAAAACAACCTACCTACCTACATAACTACCTACTTATCGATTCTTTTGAAAGAGGACACAAATGTGAGGTGACCATTTTGTCACTTGTACTCAACTCTCATTATTTAACCAGGCCAAGAAAAATAACTTTGACATTCTAGAGTCCCTTTAATATTGACATTCCTGGCTTGTGCCATCAGTTCAATTAATGCTTATTGTTTGGATATTTTATATTTATACATGAGAACAGATGACAAAACTGGGTTCGGCTCGGCTTGGTTTGGTTTCTTAGACGTACATATATTAAACCTAGAATATAAAATGTAATGACAGATGAAAAAGTAATAATGTAATTACATAATTTTGCAATGTAAATCACAAAGCAAATGATTTAAAATTCATTTCTAAACCCTTATGTTAAAATTATTAATTAAAATGTGTTTCAAAAAGGTTTATTAATATAAAAGAAGAATAACTAAGTGCAGATACTGGCATCCGAGACTAATCCAAGCAGTAAAACATTAATTAGAATAAATTCAAATAACATTCATACAAAAGTGGTTTTCAATGACTGTGTTCATTTAAACATCTTACAAACTCTCCTCATGGGAGTCTAGTGTTATCATCCAACACCTGATCTGGTAAATCAGTGCTTAATGCTGTTAATTTAGGTGTGCTGGAGATGGGATAGAACACATTTGGCTGGGGGCATCCAGGAGAAATCTGGAACCAAGCTTTGTTCTTCCACTAGCTCACAAGTCATAATGAGAAATTCTTGCTCCCTTTTACTGTTTTTATGTTTACCTCCATTTTTTCTAATGTGATCTGGAGTTTTTTTTTACAGTAAAAACTCTCGTATTGCCAAGAAATACCTTAAAAAATGTGTTTGGGTGCCTAAAACTTCTGCACAGTAGTGTATTTACATCTTAGCTAGTTAAAGCCTGTATAACTATCAAAGTAATTAAACTAAATTAAGGGTTATGTTGAGTCTAAATACAGTTTTAAGGGGCACATTTATTTTTTGCTCAAGTCAAACAGCTCGAGCTAATTATCTGTTGAGGCATGGATACAATGCAGACCATCGGACTGGTGGTTAAAAAAAGCACTAGGCAGGAAAGAGAGGTTGCATCTTACAACCAAACCCCCCCAGAGCTAATTAGTTTCTGCATAGTCCCAAGAGAGTGGAACTACAAAATGAGATTGAGGTGGCCCTGTGTGGCAGCAAGATTGCCATCGGAACCCACCGTCTTATTTATGGCACCATTTTTTTGGGGGTAAATACAGTGTTACATAACGTTGATCCAAATATAGCAAAATGTAGAAGTGTGCTTGCATTAGCATCCTGCCCAGCCCTGGTCAGGAAGCACTGTGATGTCCTGTAACTGCTTCAAAGGGATTATAAAAGCCTGTGTACAATAACAGATTAAGAACTGAGGATAATTAGGGACATGAGCCAGGCAGCTGATACCTACGGATGGGACAGACGTTAAAGTTTGAGGTGCCTCGTTTGCTGATTCGGCAAAAGGCTGAGACAGAGGTCATTCAAGCCAAAAGACATGAAATGAAAAGTTCAATATCCATTAATTACATCCCTTTTCACAACATTAAAATGTCAATCTTGTTTTCATCACAGCCAAACTAATTAAACAAAAAGTGCCTAAAAGGCCTCTGGATAAATCAACCTCTGATTAAGTTTGGTAATTAACTATGACTCCCAGTGACCCCTGCTTGACACTGCGTCTGGGTTGCTTTCTCTTTTCTGTTTCTCACACATTATACTGGCCTGTGATCAGCCCCGCTTACTATAGGTTGGCTCAGCTGGGTGAATACGTCTGGCTGTTTTCCGGGGTGGAGTGTGTTCCCTTGGCCTTGTGCTGCCTGGAAGTTAGAGCAGCAACAATGGCCCATTATTTACAATGGCCTCAGTCACGAGAGAGAGACGGAGAGATGGAGGGGAACATCTTGTCGCAGCTTAAGACTCCCAGACTACTGCTTATCACATGCACAGGCATTCACACACATGCTTAGAGATGGATTTCCTTTAATTACAGAGTGTGTTAAAACCAGGCCGCTATTGACTCAGCACACTACGCTCCAGTGGCCAGTAATGCAGCCACATCCTCCAGAGGGGAATCCAAACAAAGTTCAATACGGCAAGCATATTGACACAAGTGCGGCAGCTGATGAGCCAGCAGTTGCACAACCAACTTGGTCTTGTTGGAAAACAATATGATACAGCACGTGCCTCCAACCACCTGTAAGGAATACAGCCTGAATACACGATGAGCATGAAAGCAAAAGCACCCCAAAAGGAGCAGCCGTGTATTGTTAGAACGAGATTGGAGCTGAAGCACTGCCTCTGGGGACTGTGTTTCTGCTGTAACGGGGCTATGAAGAGGTAGGTCCCTGGAGGGATATGTTGCTGCTCCTCTGGAATGTAGACCCTGCTGCTTATCAGTCTGGTTCTTGGAGAAGCATTGAGTTTCTACCGCGGGCCACTGCTCCCCGCCAGCTCTGCACACAAATACACCCTTCCTTTTGGACATGTTCCCTTTATTTACTTTGGACTGTTCAGTTCAGTACATCAAACATTTCAACCGGGCTCCACCTTTGCTGGGTAAAGAGGCTCGGGGAAATTTTCTACAGCAGAGGTCTTCTAATGTGCATCTCAAATCCAAATGCAAGTGCTGTACTGGACATGAAACCTTGGCAGTTTGTCAAATGAATGGACGTGGCTGGCCACTTTAGAATCACACCTGCCGTCTATGTACAGGGAAGGCAGTGGAGAAGAGTGGAGGATTTGTAGCACCCAGAGTGGAAGATCGCCATGATACACCAAAGAGCAGGGAGACCACGGAGAAACATGATTTACAGTTAAAGCATTTGGCTGATGTTCAGGGTTTTGTCCATGGACTGTTTAGGCCTTTACACTCCTGATGCGATTTTGACACACCATAAATGTATTTAAAATGAAGCCCATCACAGGGGTTCTCAACCTCCTGGCCCACCTGGTTATAATTAGAAAGCAGAACAGCCCACAATAAAACACAACACCTTTTGAATGTGAATTAGTTTTGCCTTTGATTTCTCAAGTACTGAGGCTAAAACTGTGAGAATCGAGCATTTATTGTAAACCTACCTCACAAAAACAAGCAGTAAACATACATTTCTAACATCAGATGATACATCTACGTAACAAAATGTTCAATTCTTTTAAAGCTGTCTCTGTATGTCAGTATCCATGTTGACAATCCATATACTTATATCATCACACCACACTTGATTTTCAGAGAAACAGTGTCTCCATTCTTGTGATTGGAAGCTTTGTGACTGTTGCTGGTTCAATTCCCTGAACTGGCAGGACATGATTGAAGTGCCCTTGAGCAAAGCACCTGACTCTCCAGCAGCTCCCGGTGCACCATATGGCATATGTGCCAAAGTTATGGTTTGACTTTTATTGTCTGCATCAGGTGGCCACAGCTGCATTGTCTCCAACTGATGTTTAATTTGCCTTGCATTACATTTCTGATTATTTATGGATTTCTGTTCGTGTTTAAGCAATTTCTATAAGATTTCTTGATTTTTCTCACATTTATGACAAAGTTATACTGCCTCCCTCTAAGAATGCAGACTACTAGACAGTGCTTCATGGCCCACCGGTGGTCCTCAGCCCACAGGTTGAGAAAGCCTGGCCTACTTTAACATGTGAAATAACTTCCATCTTCTTTCAGTCTTCCAAAAAGCAGCACACAGAGTTGAATCTGAGAGGATCTGTCTCAAACCACTCCTTCTCCCCTATGAAGTGCACTTCATAGATTGTGTAACAGCAGCGCCTCAAAACAGTGCTCAATCTAGCTTTGTTTAAATTTAGCATTCAGTTAGTCAAATTTATGTTCAATATGCTGTGCACTATGTAGGGAGTATAATATGAATCGAGACAAGGCCGACAGTCACTTCTCAGAAAGAGTACGGTTTCGGCGCTCAGCTTGTAGCTGTTTTCAGAGGCACGGCTCCAGAACAATTTTGTCTGCTTGTGTTTTTTTTTTTCTCACAGCATGAACAACTTGGCAAAATTCCACAAAAATACTTTAAGAACTTTAAAAAAAAAATGTGTGTAAACATTTCACATTTTTATCTTCTTTATTCGTGTTGCATTCGGTGTGTAACGGTCTTTACTGATGTAGTGTGGTGGGCTTGTCTGACTGGAGAATTGAACCCTAGTCCACCATGGAGAGCATGGTGTTACCCACTACACTACACTCTAAAAAAAAGATGCTTTAGGTGGTACTTTGAACAATCCATAGAACAGCCACTTTTGCTTCCATAATTCATGTTCATGTAAAGGTTCTTTACCAACATTTACCAAGGTTCTTCAAACTCAGGCTCATCTCTATAATAAAGATGAGTCTACAGCATCAATCAGTCTATTTTAAGAGAGATTGTGAAGAGAGATTGCTAGTGGTTGGTGTGGAGCAACAGATAAAACCACCTTGTGGGAGTCTGGGGTTTGATTCCAAGTCTGGGCAACTATGCTGTGCTACACCAATAAGAACTGCCCACTAATTGGGCATGACCCCTAAACACTACTCTGGCCCACCTCTGAAATAGGAGTAACCTTCTAAGTTCTGCTCTGGATGAGAACATCATGTAACTGTGAAGAAAGTTACATTACATGAACAACAGTATTGGGGCAGGGGTATTAAAAAGAGTCTCTACCGTATAGGATTTTGGAGCATTGCTGTAAGGATTTGATTGCATTCAATCACAAGACTGTTAGTGAGGTCAGGATGCTGAATCACCACTCTAGCTCATCCCAAAAGGTTTGGCTGGAACGCCATCCTTCCACAGAACACAGTTTCACTCAGCCATGGATTGGCCATCAGAAGAACTATGGATTATGGGCTGCTATGGATGTGGGCCGATGGAACCCCCTACAGCCAGTCAAAATGAAACAGATCAAAAGGAGCTGGTCTGTAAAAAATGCAGGGTTGAATTAGCCCATGCCTGCCATTAAGCTATGGTGCCAGTAGATTCTTGCTTATCTGCTCCAGACAGTCCTATTTTATTGACAACCGTGATGGAGAAAGGCAGATACTTAGCGTTGGCACCTGAATGCATCAAAAACTGCTACCTTACAGTTAAAAAAGGTTTGGCTTCAACAAGATCTTGGCAAGGCAGGAGATGTGAAAAGTCAAGACAATCAGTTCTAAGGTTGGACAATCGAAACCTACATTTATCTCACAGATAAGGGGAAGTGTACAAGCTCTCTGCTCATCCTCCATCAGGAGGAATTTCAGACGCATCCCTAAGCCATCGATCTCCTCGCCGGAATGTTGGAAAGCACCCAGCGTTGGGGTAGTGGAGGGTATCTATCTTGGGTCACACAAAAAACACTGAGGAATCTGGTTTCTCACAGTGCTAGAGATGGGAGGTTGAGTAAAACTTCAAGAATGCCTTGGGTTTTTTTGCGTGTGTGTACCTGTGCTACTGGCCCTCCTGACAGAATGTTTGCGTAAGCTGAACGCTCAGTTTCGACGGATGTTGGGGTGGGCCTCTGACAATGCAATCCACCACTGACAGGCAGCGTGTGGAGAGAGGATAAGCCTCTTTGGATTGTCACTTTGGAGAGTTTCTCTGTTCGAGCTAAGCCCTTACACTCTCTTTTCACATTCTGAAAAAGAATAGCCATTCCTCGTGCCTCCCTCTCTCACTCTGTACCTCTCTCTATCTCTCTTTCTGGCTCTACATCGCTCACTCCTTTTTCACGGATGCTTTCACTGGCCAAGACCCAACGTGTGTTCCTGCCTTGGCGAAGATGGCTCTCAACTGTTGAAACACCACTGGGCCAAATTCTTAAGAAAGCACATTTAGCAGGAAAGAGGATGAACCTCCATAAACATCACTTGTCCTCTTAAAATCCCGAGTGTTACAAAATGACAAGACGCAGATGAGCTCCAGAGCTGCAGGTCCAGACAGCCCTCTTAATGGGCTGAGAAAATCTGCCCAACAACAACAACAGGCAAGCATTTTAATACACGAACACATCATGATGGACCCTTTACAAAACCTTAAGGCTCATCTGTGCTGGTTTTATGTATGAAAATGAATATTTCTGTTTCAAACGCATCCAATGCTTTCAATGCATCCATCACTGCCCACATGCTTTTATGAAGGCATTTTTTAGCAATATATCCACTTGAGCAGGGGTTCTCAACCTTGTCCACCACACAGCATAAAAACCTACGTGATGTCTTTATAAAAGCATCTATCCTAAATGTACCTCACAAAAATAAAGTTAAGAAAAGTCTTGTTACGAAACATGCACTTTATTTCTAAAGTGTTAGAACCTGCCTCTGTATGTCAGACCCCACATCTACAATCCGTGTACTTTCTTCGTTTAAGAAACCTCTACATCTCTGGTTTGCTACCTGTCTGCATCTGACACCACAACTGATAGCGTTTAATTTGCCCTGCGTTACTTCTGCAATGGTACTACTTGTGCAATTCTATTAATGTTTAGATGATATCTAGAGTTCAAACATGGGTGATCTCTCCGTTTTTATGCATATAAAATCTAATTTCTCCACACAGCATTTCTGGCCCACTACTGGCCCACATTTTGAGAAACCCTGCACTAGAGGGCACCTCAGAGTCAAACATTTGAAGATCACTTATAAGTTAAAAATCGCTTCCAAGTTTCTTGCCAGTTTCTTCTTTAACACGTTCATATGGCAGTGCCCATGTTTCACTTGATATATCACAAACACAGCCCTCACAGTGGAACTGCTTCGTTCCGTCCGCTTTAAGAAAATGTGCATGAATACGTATGAAATGAACACATATAGTGTTGAGGAAAAACGAGCCCTTAATGAGCAACAGCAGTAAAATGCATGAAAATGCAGCAAAACTCATTCTGGTAGCTGGTTGTGTGTTTATTTGATAGTGTATGATTTCACACAAAGATAATGTCTGTTTGCCATCTTAGAAAAAAGTATCAGGATAGCGCGAGGTTTCATTCACATGATGTGCTATCAGTGGGGACAAGGGGCCTGGCTTAAAAAGCCCATAGCCCTCATGCAAATGCCACAATAACGATTGTGGAGGGCTGTAGTTTCTGCACAGCATGCAGTCGGTGTGCAAACACCCCAGTGGTGGTGTGGGACAAGGCCCATTGCAAGCATATAACCAGTTCAAAATAACTAGACAATGATTACATCACGATGACCAGTGGCTGTTCCTCCAGAAGCCCAAAGGAGCATAGAGAAAGGCTGTGCTTAAAGGCTGCTGGTGTTGCTTTTTAATCTAACCAAACAACTCGAACTGTGTTTGAAGTGGTATACGAATTCCATTCCTCTATTAAAACTCCCCAACATTATTCTTCTTAAAAACTACAGGGATGAGACTGCTGTGTAGAAGTGAGCACAATGGAATTATCAGGCAATCTGCTAGAAGGAATAGGATATTTCCTCTGTTTCTTCATCCATTCAAACTTTCCTCAGATCAGTGATACAGGTCCATGCTGCCAGGAAGCATTTAAATGGATTATTAGTCATGAAAGCTGGGAAATCTTGACATACCACAAATGTCAAGACTCAAAAGGAGGCCCAGAAGCATGTAGCTGCTGGTTGGTGGGGAATACAAACCTTGACAGTTGCAGCCTTTACACTGTTTTTGAATTTTCGTGTGTGTGATACAACTCAGTGGAACCTTCACAGGATGACTTTTCAGTAAATTTTTCACAGTGCACAAAAGCCTCTCGTTTCAGTTTTATATCAAACAGCACAAACATCAATGCTCTAGTTAGACATTGGATGTTAACCTGAAAAGATTTCCTTATTCCCACTGCTGGGACCCTAGGCCAGGTTTCAATTAAAAGAACAGCTAGCTCCGGTCCAGATCTTATCCAGTTTTCCATGGAATCAGGAATCTTCTCCGGGGCACATTTTCACCTCCCTGACTCAAATTACAATCGTCAATTGTAATTATAATGCATGCGATCAATGCATTATACATTTATACACTTTGCATTCTGTACAGAATACAGATTCCCCCAGTTCCAGTGAAATTCATAGTGTCCCTGACTGGGATTTGTGTCTACAAAAGCAAAAACTGAGTTGTTCGCTAGTCAGCAAGATGGCTGCGGGCCAGTGTGGTTTTCTGGGGGTGGCCATGTCAACTTTCAACAAAGCAGCATTACAGACTTCCTGTCCATGAACTCCCTAAAGCCTTCAAGCAAAGCAGCATTCATGTCCAATCACAATATGACTAGAATGCCTTTCCTGCAAATGCTGGGCTTAATGATTTTGGCTGGTTAACTGAGAATGAATGAGGCCTCTTTGGAAGGATCTTTCCCATCTGAACAACAGTTTTCAATTGTTCGAAAGCTGCTTTAAATGCTTGAATTGTGTCTAGCCTTTGAATCTCCTTCATAAATACCAATGGGAGGACATTAAATCCTAGCAAAGTATGCCAAGAGGAGCCATGCGGCCTTAATTAGATCTCAGACAGATCAATCATAAATCATACCCCCACACCTCCAAGCAACACTAACTCTCCCAAGTTATATTCCCATCTTTTAACACATGGTAGAGATTACAAGTGTGCCTTATCAGTAAACCCTTATGTAAAGAGGTTTCAGCTTAAGTTGGGTTGTGTCTAGGCAACAAAGGCAGTTCTTGTGTTCTCATAGCCTGTGCCAGTGCTTTATCCAATGGGGATTCACTGATCGACTACAGCTGAGTTCAGTGTCTGCCATGGACCCTCTTCCAGCATGGAGAAATCCTCTCAGGGCCCACAAGCAAGGGAGACACTAGAGGCAAGGCCAAGTCCCTCAAGAAGAGCAGGAGAGGAGCTGTTTTCTCTCATTTAGAGTATCAGCAGCTTCTCCCTGCAGGCAGACCTGTTCCAAACACTGTTTGCTGGAGAATAATTGAAGCAACAGCATTGTTTAAAGTTTTGAAAGGTGCCATAGAACGGATGACTATATTTATCTTAGCATAGTTGAATAGTTTAGAGTTGGCATTGGCATTACCTAAACAGACCTGTAAAATGAGCCGATTCCAACTGCAAAACTGTTCTTACAGTCTTGACTATCTATATTCATCCCACTAGTAAAGGCCCTGCAAGCCCTGGGCAAATCTGGTGATGCAGTAAAATGCATGGTGTCTTTGATACACAGATAACATTCCCACAACACAATCAGAAACCTAAACGCTTTGGCCCTACATACATATCTCCAACAGCACGCCTAATAGGATGTGGAGTGGAAATATGGGTGTACACTGCATATGAGGACTACAATCAACCTATGTGAGTGAGATTAAGGTGGCTCAAAGGATGAAACCCATTTGGGGAGCCCAACTAAGTCCCAGTAACAAACGCAATCAGCATGTTAGCGGTGTAGCCACTTTCTTGAGACCCTGCTAAAGAACCAAGCCTCATGTTTTAATCATCAAATGAGGATCTTAAAAGTTAGTTAAGGTACATGGCTCCGGTGAGATGTTGCAGTGCCATAAACTAGCCAATAAAAGCAGAGCACTTTTTTTCTTTTTGGAAGCCCACCATAAAAGGAAAATCCATTTTTAATAAATATGCTTCCAGGACCACCATAATAATAAGGACCAGAACAGGCTGCAACTTACCCTACAAGCTCTAGCTATATTAAAGGGTACATCCACCCCCAGTGTCAGTGTGTCTTCCGCCCACTCAGCATAACCACAAACATGCATGTTAGGGACTCAAAAACAGTGTGAGAAAAAGCAGTGTGGAGATTAGTGAGGAGTGAGCAGGGTAGAAAGCAGCCAATGACAGGCATCTCTGGTTCCTTTGCTGCCATGGTGACCAATGAGAGGGAGAAATACTTCATATTTCATCACTAATTGAGGCAAGTTAAACTAAATTTTGAATGAATTTATGCTAATTTTAAAAGTACAGTTTTATTGTTTTGATGAAAATATAGATTTTGAATTTACTTTAATAAATTAAATTTAACAAGAATCAATTCAGTGGTTGATTTGTTAAATGAAAAGCAAAAACTACCAAATGATTCTGTTCTAAAACACTGGCATGTGTATTTTCTCCAGTTTCAGGCTGATCGATGACCTATACATATTACTTTTTGTACCAAAACAGTTTTCTGGATTAAGCAACGCCATCCTCAGTGGGAAAAAAACAATATAGACCATGAAGACACAAATTGATGATTTGAATAAAAATGACATTTTTAACATAATCAATGAAACCGTAATGAGAACTGGCATGGCTTCATTTATATGAATAAATCTGCAGAACTTTAATACTGACTGATGTTATCGGACAACCAATACATCCGTCAGGCCCCTAGTGTCCACACAAGCACATGCTTGTTCAGAAAAAGCAGAGCAGGAAACATGTAGAACAAAACTAAAGGCCTTGGCTCGGGCCAATGAAAGGGATGTGGAGTCCACAGTCCAACAGGCTGACTGACCGCTCTAACATCCTCCCACTCACTGTGCCCCGGACTGCTCCAATAACAAGAACTCCCTCACACAGCAAAGGAGACAAAAGAGCCAGAGCAGGCTGCCTTTGACCCACCCCCTCCCAGCTGCACAGCATGTCTTTCAGAGGCTCTGGAGCTGATCTCAATGCCAAAGACGTCATACGTGTATTACTAATTCACGTTATGTACACAATAACTCTTAAAGGGAGGCACTGACCATTGCATAGAGACACACACATGAAAAATAGGAAAGCAAAAGCCTGCTTTATCCTCTGGGGGTGTAATAAGAAAGGAACACAAACCGTCCTACCAATAAATCTCCTGGCAGTTTTATTAATTCCAGAATGATAGTTTATAAAGTCCTACACCCTTCTCTTTTCAGGCCTGATTTAAAGTTTGACAAAAAGCTAATGTGGCCTTAATGGGCTAGTAAATCAAATTTTCATACTCTCCTATACAGGCTGCAAATTAAATGATACAGCAGTCACATAGAGAAGACTCTGCCGACGTGTCTGAGAAGCAAGAGCCTCATCAGCTAACGCCAGACCCTAATTCAATTCTGTCCAAGCCAGATTAAACACAAATTGTCTTATCTGATGAAAATGTTCTCGAGCTGCAAGGCCTGTCCTCTCTGATTTGTGTGCAGAGGGCCTGCGTGAGTGATGGTGATGGTGATGATGATGATGATGATGAGGAACATTTTCAGAATGAGCTATTTGTGTAACTCTCTCCACAAACAAACATCAGTTTCTGTGTCCTCGCGTCAAAGCCAGGCTCAGCAGTCCTGCTAGCTCAGTACCTCTACTGGAGGGCTTTGATATGCATATGACCCAAGTCGAGGTCGTCCTCGGGTCATCCGTGCCTGCCTTCCTTCTGCCACGCTGACTGCGATGATTAGTTCATAGCTCTTTAACCGTGAACCAAAGACAGAAGGCAAACATGACAAGAGCACACATTAGAATCTGATAGTTCAACCCATTTAAATGAGAACAATGAAGTTTGCCCGGAGCCTTACGGGAAGTGGTCCTATCATACAATATCTCCTCCTCATTGCTCCACTGACCTAGTTTTGCAATTGTGAATAATTCAGGATGATCCAGAGGTGCTGTGGCAGGGATGTGTACACTACTGCCTCTTTTCCACAATCCAGCCAGTGTAATTAAAGATTGAGAAGGTCCTGAATCATCAAAGTCAAATCACTGTGTGTGCACTGAGTTATGGATCACATGAATAAATCAGGCTACTTAGTGCATCCTGTAGGTTTAAATACACACTCTTTCAGCAGCCTGGACATGATTTTAACAACTCATCCAACAATTTACACTCCTGTTCAGGAGTTTATAGTTAAAGTTTGGTAGAAGACAAATAAACAGTACTGAGCACAAGTTTATTCACTTGCCCACTATATTTAAAAGTATTTCTCTCAGCAATAAGAGAGATTTTACTGTAAAACTCCAGATCACATTACAATAGAGGCAAGTAACCCTAAAAACAGTAAATAGGAACAAGAATATCTTATTCTGAAGAAAATAGCTGAGATCTTCTGAGCTAGCTCGAAGAATAAAGCTTGGGATCACATTCCTCCTGGATGCCCCCAGCCAGTGCATGGGCATGTCCAATTCTATCACCAGCTCATCACTAAGCACTGATTTGTGCGTTGGATCAAATCTATAAAAAATACTAGACTCCCATGAGGAGAGCTTTGGGAGTGCTTTAATAAACAGTGATGTAAAATAAACACTTACAGCCCCAACAATGAACTTTTTCACTGTAATTTTCAAATGGGACTAAAACCCATTGCATAGTACAGTATAATCATTGGCAGGGAATCAAAAATGCAAAAATAAATACAGAAAGAAAGACTCCTAACACAACATCCTACCTGCACAAGTATATCAGACAAATGCCACACATGTAAATAATAACTCTTTTTGTAATTATTAACTACAAATTATTAATTCATGGAACTATGGTTCATGGTTGTATCTACATTCTGAGTAAATTTGAGATATTGCGCCTTAAAGTCTTTATAGTGACACTGACATATAAGTAGATGGAACACAATTTTCAAAAGTCACAGAATAAGAATATGTAAATCACTTAATTAAGTCAGAAAGAATCTTAATGTTAAACACTCTTAAAAACATACAAAATCTCTTTAACTGAACCCATGTAAGAACCACTTATTGTGAAGAACCTTGTTGTGAAATATGTGATGGGTCTTATCCACCAATGTGGAATAGGTTCCATTCTGGGTTGTGAACCTAATTTTTAATCGTCAGGGTCATTTCCACCAACAAAAAATGGTTCTGAAAGTTTGTTTGCTGCGAGAACCAAAGATTAGCAGGCTGTGGGCATGTATAATTGTACAGGAGCAATGACATACCATTCGTCTTGCACACTCTTCTACGTCTTCTTATCACCAAAATGTTATCCATGTTTGCTTTTTGGAGTAAAACAAACATCTGCAACAGCATAACAACCTTTGCAGGTAGCTTATATGCTCCATCATCTTCTAACTTCCATTTACTGATGCTGTGCAACAGAACTTCGGTTCCACAAAAAACGTTGTGGGATGGTTTGCTTAAAAAAAAAAGCACCATGGTTCTTATAAGCCAGAGCGGAAGCAGTTCAAGAACCAGCGAAAGTGAAGTGAAAAAGCTCTTCATACTCAAAAACGGTTCTTCATGGAACCAAAAAGATGAAAAGATCCCTCTGTAGCACCTTTACTTTGAGGAGTGTGTTTAGATGTTTGTGTGTGCTCAGCTCTTGCACTAAGAGCTCTGTGTGTAAATCTGGGCTGTCACATGTCACAGCCTTCCTTTCAGTTTCATAGTAAACAGCTGCTGGGTGAACACACTGCTGTTCTTAAATCACGCTGTCTTTAAATGTTTCGTTTTTCTGTTGACTCTTCCTGTTTGCACACACTTAATCAAGCACCTACAGGCCCACGTTCATGAGTAATGAGAACACACTTTCTAACCACCCTCATGATCAGACTAAACAATGAAATGAAAGTGTGCAGGCAGGTCTGACCAAACCCAGTGCGTGTGGGATTGGGGTGTGATGAGAGATGTGCAGTTGCAGTTGCTAGGCTGCTACTATGATATCCTATGTAGTTGCTATGGTGTTGCTTAGTGGTTGCTATAATATGTGGTTGCAGGGCAGTTGTTGTGATATACCAGTTGGGTTTCTTTGGTGCCTCAGGTGCTTGGTCGGATGTTGTCAAGTGGCTACTGTGGTACCCCATGTGGTTGCTTGGCTATTAGTGTATTTGCATCATTGTGCCCTAGGAAGGGTGCATCCCATTCATTCTTATGAAAACAAAAAGCCATCTGTTGCGTTGCAGATACAGTGTGCCCAATCAATTTTACGCCAGCTTGCATTGCTTTACAGTGCAACACCTACATCATGGCCCACCAGACAAAGCTCTCTCACTCACCAGCTGGAACTCGCTCCTGCGCCCGTATGCCTCCTGAATGCCCGAGTCGCCCCACAGTGCCTGCAGGGCGGGCACATACAGCTGGAAGGTGCAAGGTTCCACTGGCACGCCCGCCTTGTTTTCGAACGACATTACAAACATGCCGTGTTTTTCATTCTCCGAGTTCTGCCAGGAGACCCCCAGCTTGTCCCGAGCATCCACCAACACCCTCATGCCCTGAAAGAGAGAAAGAAGCACATTAAATGCATTAGTCACTGATTAGTCATGTCCGCTCGCCCTAAGACACCTTTTACACAGCAGGTCCTGTCCTCTGCTGTAAAAACGGGATGCGTAATTAGACTGTTTTCCCGGACTGTGCAAATGTAAAGGAACGCTGGAGAACAAGGTTCACTTCCAGAAACTTCAGTCATGTCCTTAGTTTTGACTTTGAACTGCAAAGAAAGCAAAGTCTGTTAAACAATTACGAGATGTGAAACTCCCAGTCAAAAGAGCAAACGTCTCAATCATTCAATCTAAGACTGCAGATTACGGATAGAGCCCTCATCTGTTTCTGACATGTGCTCACACAGAAAAGTGCTCTTTATTGTTGGTACAATATGCACTGTCGTTCCAACAGATTGCCACCAACAGCAGAAACTGTTTGGGGCGATAAGCCTTCTGTTCTTTTGGTACGCCATAAAAGTATAAATTGCTGGTCGAACAGATGGAGCTGTTAAAGAAGGCATCTGCAACGTAAGAGCAAGCAAAGTAAGTGGAATATACAGATGAACTGATTAACAGTCACTAGGTTTATCAATCATTGGATGGAAGTACCTGTTAGATGCTGTCAAAAATCATTAAAATGAATATGTAAATTCTATTAAAAATCATAAATAAAAAGATGTCAGTATTCATCCATCCATCCATTTTCTGTACCGCTTATTCCTGAATAGGGTCACGGGGGAGCCGGTGCCCAGCCGGCAACACTGAGCGCAAGGGCGGGAAACAACCCTAGACAGGGCGCTACTCCATTACATACTAAGGGCCACTTTAGAGTCACCCATTCACCTACCGCACATGTCTTTGGACTGTAGGGGAAACCGGAGAACCCGGAGGAAACCCATGCGAACACAGGTCACAGGCAATTTCCCAGGTCGCCCCACCCGGGGATCGAACCCAGGTCCTTCTTGCTGTGAGGCAACAGCGCTGATGTCAGGATTCAACTACTGAAATCACTATTATAGGACTATAGCACTCCTTACGCTAATTGCTCTCTGGATATGAGCATTAGACAAATGGCATAAAGGTTAATGTTCATTTTTATCATCATTTCTTTTTACATGGGAAGGTCAGGTAAGGTATTTATTCAGTGATTTTAGTTCTGTCTGAATGCACCATGTCAGTCATCTTTACAAACTCTGCGCTCCCATGTTAGTAATTAACACAGTGTAAACACTCCGTCATATCCTGTGGTAAAGGAGTGTTTCATGGGATTTCTCAGTACTAAGGTGCTCATAGTGCATGACACAGATATCACAGGTCATTCAGGTCTGTGCTAAACATTCACATATACTGTGGGTGTGGCCAAAAGTGGGCGCTAACAAGCTGGCCAGCACACACGACTTAGCTTCAAACTGTCGAACTACTGAGTCTTGTGTAGTGTAGATATTTTCAAATTACAATTTCATTATTAATACATTATAATGATCCTCTAATATGAACCTCTTTATGTGTGATTAAACCAAATTTTACACGTTTATGGGGGAAGTTACAGCACGTAAGTTGAGCATCCACTTCCATCTTTACTCTTTAACGTTTTTATGATTCATAAATCATCATAAATTGTGATAAATTTCACATATGTCCTATAGTAAAATGACATTACACCACCTCCCCATGTAAAACGAATCCCATGCAAATAGGGCTTAATTTTTTGCATAGTATGTTATATAGTATATTATGTTTCACTTTGCTACACCTAAATGAACCTAATGACTTAAAGTGAACGTTATCCATATAGTGTTATGGATTTGAGTGAGAAGGCAAAGGAAGCATGGCTGCAATTGATCTGACATACTGCTCTAGCTGATAAAAATACCACCCTTTTTAAAATGTATTTCTACAATGTTGGCACATCATCCACACTGCACTCATTAGCCACGTTCGTTCAATAACTCATCCGATAAGGGTGCTGTTTATGTAGCACAATAACATCATAGAAAAACATGAACTTTCTGTTAATGAATGTTATTCCTTCTTAACTTACTATATATAAGACCAGCCTGCAGTTCAACATTACAGTTCAACATGAATTATTTGGATTGTTCTTTGCCCTTATTTACAGCAAACTGATCATCAATTTATGAACTCATTACTTATTATTACTATACTGTTATCCAATTAATATGTATCTCCATATTATTTTGCTTCCGGGTTTCTGCCACATAAAATGTACCAACATGATTCATTGACCATTCCAGCTGCAGATGGTTTTGACTCTGTCATTCAGGTTTGAATGATACCTACTGATCCGATACAGGGTTTCCACACAGCAGCAGATATTTGCTCAATGTTTCTTAAAAAACAAAACAAAACAAAACAAAAACAGTAAGTTGTGCATCCTTTTAATGTACTGCTGATTCAAATACATTAGTACCACCTAAACACCCACATAGGGTAGCACAACCTCCAATTGGCAAACACCCAAAGTACCATGGCAACCACCTTCAGACACTGTAGTACCCATCTAGCACTCATCAACATCATAACAACCGCCTTGCAACGCCCTACCAATCACATAGAAAGTGCTAATCAACACCAGAGCAACCACCTGGAATACCATATCAACCACCTAGCAACGCTATAACAACCACCTGGGATACCACAGCAACTACCATGTGACACTATAAGAACCACATGGTGTAAATGGGAACGCAACCATTCTGCATTTCCATGTGTCAACTCTAAATTTACAGCAAAATGTTCTTTATACAAGAAATGCATTTATTGAAAGTCACTTACATGGTTCTATAAACTGTGTCAATGAAGAACCATGCTTGCAACTAAAGTGAGTGCATGAATATCAAGAACCTTTTACAGATCTGAAGAACCTACACTTGATATTCTTTACCGATTCTTTTCCAATATAAAGGTTCTTCACACTCACGCATTTCTACTGCTATGTCATCTCGAACACTAAGTCTATGTCATCACTCAAAGAACAATCTGAAGCACCTTCATTTTAAAAGTGTATCTGAAAAGCCAGGCTCTCCTGTCTGTACTGCAAAACGAAGCTGAAAATCCTCTGTACTGAGCCAAAGAGAAGAGCCCCTGAGAACTCTCTGGAGGAAAGTGAATTCACTAAAGCTAGAAAGTCATAGATGAGCTCCCTCAATCCCTTCCAAACACAACACCACACACAAGCAGCACTGACAGGTATCTCCACTGAAAAACACAGTGCTGGAGTCTGCAACTCCAGAAACCCTCCAGAAACACCAGGAACCCTCCTCAAAATGTAACATCAGGCCATCGACTGCTCTTAATTAAAGCTGAAGAACCTTCTATAAAGGTTTATAAAGACTCTACCTTATGTTCTGGACTAGAATAACATCCTGGTCTTGGAATTCTCACAAGGATGTCTTGATTCCTGTTTTTCCTGCTTTCTTTTATTTGGCTACATTTTTGTGCAACAGCATTGCTGAGATATGCCCTGCATGGCCATATGTGATAATAATTAGAGCTCAGTGCAAGTCATGAGAAATGCTTTTAACCCCAGCGGTAGTGAAAAGGATACGCTCTAACATGCTGAAAATGTGAACTCTGACCTTCACCATATTTTTAAGATCACATTTGTGTTTGTGCGTTTAAGAAGAAATGTTTTATTTGGAGAAGAATGTAGTTATTCGATTATTATGGGTGTAAAAAATCTATATGTTGAACTTTTGCAATTAAAGCTGAAAAGCACAGTATGGGTTTTAATTAAGAGTTTACACATATGGGTGGCAGACAGTGGTTCATTTTGTGCTGTGTTTAGAACTATGACAGTTTTTCTGAAAGTCGAAGAAAAAAATATCATAATTAACCACATTGACAGTATCGTTATATATATATATATATATATATATATATATTACAATGTCAACATATAATAAGGCATACATAAGGAATTATTATATTGTGATATATAGTCTCTGTCCAATGAAAAACATGCATCTCTGAAATGGTGACTTTACAGGAGACAGCAAAAATGTTAACGTTGAATGGAAGTAAAATATGAGTAATTAACAGTAATCTTAGAGTAATCATTACTGTTGGTCTCTTCATCCAGAATTAATTACACAGTGTACAGAGCAGCGTCCAGGTTCAAACCATGGAGAAAACTAAAAACAGGCAAAAATGGACATTTTCATTGGAGCAATAATATGTTTCATATTGGTTCGATTTATAATGGAATATAAATATAATTAGTACATTTCAGCTAAACCGTGCTGCGATTGACTGGCAAATTACAACTTGCTCTGACTGATAAGACAACCAGAGCCCTGACTGACTGACTAACACTGACGCTCAGCTCTACACACTGCTTCTGTCTGAGGGATATCAGAAATCATGATTTAATAAAAAGCACAGGACAGGACAATTCTTGTGCCACACCAGAGGACAGAAGGTGCTGTCCATAATCTTTCTTTCATTCCAAACACATGATCACGCTTAAGATCAAAGGTGCTTCAAATGGTTCAAAAAATCCATTTATAATAGAAATTTGTAAAGAACACCAAGTGAACACACAAGGTTTTTTAGGAACCAAATGTAGTTCTATGGCTTCACTCTAAGAACCATTTGAAGCACCTTTAATTTTAAGAGTGTGCAAGGAATGGGTCTGATAGCATGAGGTGGATGCACTGTAAAACACATAAACCAGTTGAAGGCTACAGGAAATGAATGTGGTGCCGAGCCCATCAGTCTGGCTGTCTTTTCAAGCCCCCCAGTGTTATGGTCAGTCAGTAGTTTACCACTAAAGTAAACAGTTGTTCATGCCTGAGGCCTGACTGCTGACACAGTTAAATACTCTAAACGAGGGGCTCGGACACAATACTGTCAACTGCAAGTTATGGCTTCTTCTCCAGGCAAAACACTCATGTTCTCTCTCTCCTTCTCTCTCTCTCTCTCTCTCTCTCTCTCTCTCTCTTTATTTGGGCAGCCATGAGACCCTTCCCCCATACCCAAATCCAAACCCCTCTCATCAATCTTTGAACTCTCACCCACTTCCGTCAAGTGGTATCTGAGAAAGGATGCATCTCCTGTCCTTGTGAGCCACTTCCAACGATTCAGCCAGAGCAAAAGGAGAGAGAGAGAGAGCGAGAGAGAGAGAGAGTGAGAGAGAGAGAGAGAGAGAGAGAGAGAGAGAGAGACAGAGACAGAGAGCGAAGGCTGTATTATCACAGTGGAGAGGTCAGTTACAGGGCTTCCAATCTCTCCCCGAGTCATGGCATGCTGCCAAAAATAGCTCCAAAAACCACCAAAACCCTCACTTCACCACAAGTGGAACTCCTAGTGTTTCTGAGAACCCTCAGCAAAACAAGCCTTCACCGCTTGTTTTGAATGGCATCCTTCGAGTTGACTTTTAGGCTGTTGTTTTTGAAGAACTCTACTAAAATGCTAACAGTTACATCTTTCCATTTCGCAGGAACTGCAAAAGGCCACACCAGACAGGACGCGACCCACTGTATCAAAGAGGCTTTGTTGGTTGGGAATTCCCCATCAACTAAAGGACAGCAGACAGCAAAATACGTGCACCATGTCTAATGGTTGCTGACGCAACTTCTCCAGCGAGCTAGAGTTGAAGCTGAGGAGGCGACAGAAACAAAGACAAACACTGGTCTGATAGGAATTAGACGGAGCACGCATGTCAGCTGCAATAGCTGCAATTTGGATGGCAGAGCGATTCCGCAAAGTAAGCAGATAAGCAGTGAGGCCCGGCAGCTGCTCTGAGCCTCCCCGCCACTGAGCAACCACAGCTTAAATCAGTGACTCTTCAGCCATGAATAAGCCGCCTACATGGACGGCTCCTCTGGCCCCAGGGCCGAGGAACTCTCAGATTTATCACACAGGAAGATGGGCTTGAAATACTTTGCTCCCAGTGGTCACCCATGAACCACTTCCTGCACCCTCCCCCACTAGCCTGTCGCAATCTTAGGCAGAATGCAGTGCTCTCTGGGGTAGCTAGGATAGGACACTTGTTTTAGTTTGCTCATGGTCACCCACTCAAGTAGTTCCAGCATTATCAGTCCCACAATGGCATCTGGACTTAGTACAACTTCTTCTTGGACCTCAGAGTCAAATGTTGATTCTTTGGAAAACTGTGAACACAAAGTAAGAAGGGCGCTTAAGCCCACCAAGTCGAACCATACTGTGGTTGTTGAATAGCTTTGACTGGCTTGTGTATGCAACGCGGTTCAGGCCCCAGAATTGGAACTAATAGTCTAATTCCAGCACCACGGCCCTGTTCCTCCAGGCAAGTGTTGCCTGAAAATTGAGGTTACACACTCTCCTGCCTCAGAGGATTTCAAAACAGAAGACATTCCAAGCCCCAGCTGAATGCCACAAATATTTTCTCAGGCTTGTAGTAAATAGAGGAAGTGTAGCTCTGCCAGTCATCCACCCTAGCACAGGAGAGCATGGAGATGAAGGGAAGCTTTGTGATATGAACGCAGATTATCTCGGAGGCAAACAGAACAGAGTGAAGTGTGTGGGGCCAAAGTGAGGTTAGATCTAATCACCAAACAGATATAGAAGATAGACGTCAGTGTCAGGTCACTCTTTAGAAGGTTCCAATAAAGGAGCTTCCTACAGGGCCACAGAAGGGGCTTAGGCAGATAGGTGATGACTGATAGGGACACATTTCCAAGACTTGACCTCATGGGCCAAAAAAGTTAATGAAGCTCATTAAAAAGCTCACATTCCTAGATAATGTGATGTAACATTGTTTACACTAGCCGAGAGCACATCATTGGCTGAAAGGGTCATCTCTACAATCTCAAAGGAAAGCGTGTGATAATGTCCCACATCCCAGGTTGATTTGGTAAAGAGACAGAAAGAGAGAGAAGGACAGAACCTCTGTAATGTAGCTCAACTGAAGATAAGGCTATCTACAAAATATCCAATAAGCAGGTCAGCATGCAGGCTTTACTCACATGGTAATTACCCTGCAGGTCCGTTTGTTCTACAGTTTCCCTTTATCACACTGTCAGGTTTGGAGCTGCAGGGTGAGAACTTTTGTTTTCACACCAGTTCTATTAATTTATACTAACAATCTTGATGTAAAAGCTGAACCTAGAACAGTAAAAATGGACACTCAGTTTAGTTGTAGAGTACTGCATTTATTCATCCAACAAGCCATGATTTTCCATCACTCTGTTTATTAAAACACCCCCAAAGCTCTCCTCATGGGAGTCTCGTATTTATACTTATCATCCAACACCAGGTTTGACAAATCATTGCTTAGTGATGTTAAATCAGGTGAGCTGGTGATGGAACGGAACACATCTATGCACTGGCTGTGGGCATCCAGAAGAAATCTTGAACCATGCTTGGTTCTTCAGACTAGCTCACAAGACCTCAATTACTTCTTTGAAGATGATAAATTCTTCTATTTACTGCATTTATGTTTACTTGCATCTGATAAAAGCCTCTAAGGTGACCTGGTGCCAAAAGCCTCTGCACTCGTTTCATCTTGTTCTTCAATGGTCAGGACCCCACAGGACCACCACAGGACCACCACAGAGCAGAGTTTTATGTGGGTGGTGGGTCGTTCTCAGCACTGCAGTGACACTGGTGTGTTGCACTGGTACAACTGGATCACACACAGCAGTGCTGCTGGAGTGCTTTAACCTCTCACTGCACTTTTCCAGGAATGTGGAATAGCTCTGTTCCAGTTCATGAATTACATTTTTCAGTGCCAACAAAAATAGGTTCCGGAAACAAGAAAAGTTCGCATTTGCAGTGGGAACCAAAGATTGGTGGGTTTTCAGCACGAACCGTGATGACATCTGTGGGTGTGTCTAGTTGTACAGGAGCAAGGAGCAATGACGTACTATTCGTTTCACGCATCTTCTTATCACCAAAACTTGGTCCATGTTTGCTTTTTGGAGAAAAACAAATGTCTGTAACAACAGCACAAATGCTCGCAGGTAGTCTATACACTCTGCCACCTTCCCACTGCGGTTGACTGATGCTGAGCAGCACCCTCTGTTTATAACATATTCTGTAACGTGTCCTCAGTTATACTAAAACTGGTGTAAACGTAGGCTGGTTCACTGAAAAGCACCAAGGTTCTTAGTCCACCAACCTGAAATACCCTGCTAACAGAGTCCTGTGGGTAACGTCCTGCGTGCACTGATGAAGGACTAAAGAATGACCAACACAAACTGTGCAGCAATAGATGAGCTTCTGTTTCTGACTTTACATCTAGAAGGTGGAGCAACTACATAGCAGTGTCTATTCAAGTGGACAGTGAGTGGATACAGTGTTTAATCACAGCACATTACCAAATCTACGTCAGTGCAGTGCTGAGAATCACCCACCACCCATTTAATATCTGCTCAGTGTTGGTCCTGCGGGTTCCTGACCATTCAAGAACAGGGTGATGCAGATAAACAGATGGACTAAAGTCTGTAATGATCAAATACTGAATGTTCCTATATGGTCAGTGGAGTTTAGAAACAAGTATGGATATGTAGACATAATTATTATTCGAGTTCAGGGCCCAAATAGCCTGTGGGAAAAAGCCCCTCCACAATTATGGTGGCCTCCTTTATGACAGCACGCAGAAAACAGAAATCAAAGAAATTACTCTGATGTTGGTAATTGATGATGTTGGTAATTTTCTATTGTCTGCTGATTGTTATATGATTCTGATGTCATCCCTCTACCACATACATGGCATTTTGGTGGATATTATCACATTGTCATCAGGAACAGCTCTCAGTGGGGGAGGTGTAGGGTGATAAAACACAGGCTACGAGTGGACGGTGAGTCTGTTAAATTGCTGCATTTGGAGCATCCTGTGTGTGTATGTGTGTGTATACTGTGGAGAGACATTTCCTCCTGCCCTGTAGCTGAAAGCTCTGGCACTGATAGCCCACTGAGACTATCAGCATGGAGCCATCCCAAACTGACCTTGACTAGGGCACTGGTAAACAAGGCCACAGACACCCTCCTTTCACGCAGGCTCAGAAACTGACAGCGTTCTAACCACAGAAAGAGGGTCTTCTGTGTTCCAGGACATACAATGTATAGAGTTTGGGCTAAATAAGGTCTTCCTTGCTAAGGGAAGCAGTTTCATACACTGTGCCAGATAATACTGACTGTCTCTTTCTCACAAACAATGTCCATCAAATGCATTTTCTGAAAGCAATAAGCTGTTAGTGAGGTGTTGGCACAGTGCAGATCACGTCTGTACCGAAATAGACAAGAGCACTGGCAGAACCAGAACATGCAGGGTTTTATTTGGAGTCATTTAGGCATATTGGCAAGTGGGGGGGACTTTGTAGTCAGTGCCAAGACATAAGGTCAGAGACACTGACCCATTAACCAATGCATCTCTATACTATAATTACACAAGGACAGAGCAATACATTTACAGTTACGGTATTTATCTGACCCTTGTATCCAAAGCGCCTTAGGAGATTACTCAAATTACAGAGGTGGACCAGAGTAGTGTTAGGAGTCCTGCCCAGTGACTCTTACTGGTGTATCATGGATTCATATTTGATGCCCAGACTGGGCAGCAAACCCCAGACACTGGTGGACTTCTGGTACACCACACCAACTACATCACTTGTTAACCTCTTCAGAGAAACACAGATGGTGTTGATCAGCCTTCCCACAATACAGGCTACAGCATGACCCTGAAAGGCTACCCAAACATGGAGATAAAACCTGGTGGCTGCAGTCAATGTTACCTAAGATAATATTGCCAGCTGTGTGATACTGCCCTGGCTTATGCTCCGTGTGTTTGTAAAGAAGACTCCAGAAATCTAAAAGAATATTGGCAAAAACATAATACTATTACTTATAATGTAAAAAGCACAACTGTGCTGTAATGTTATTTTCATTCCACCTTAAATAGAGCAGATGGTGGTGCCTGTAGCCCCTTTGTAAGGTGGAATTTCATGTTCATGCTGTGAATTAGTGCAATTTGGATGGTTAGTTAGTGAATAACAGAACTGTTCGCACAAAATCATTTTGATGCTCAACAATAAAACAAATGTCCCTCGTCCTGGCTCCAATCGCCACCATGGGACTGATGCCAGATGATGCCCACAGCCAGTGCACTAAAAAGAGCCCCCTAAAATAACCAACATGGGTCAAATTACATCTTTGAAAAGGTTGATTTTGTGGATTTATTGCACTGCTAAATGTAGGGTTGGTTACTGATTGAATTAGACTAACGAGTACTGAGTCACATCAAATCAAGAAGTACCAAGTTTCAGTACAAGAATAAAACACAGTCAAAGCAGACGCAAGCAGAAATCGGAAATAGTCTGAAAGCCGAAACATCTGCTTCTTTGACAGCGCTTTCCGATAGAAAATATGTCATCAGGCTGTAGGTTTTTTACCATATGTGACTCTAACTCAGCCAAAGCTGCTGTAAGATGTGCTAAAATAACAAGCTCCTCGGAGAAGCAGAGTAAAGACTTTTAACACCACTAACCTGATCCACACTGAGAGAACATCACCCATCAGAGCATCAGAACACGGCAGAACCAACAAACACCAATAACAGCACAAAACAAATGATTTAACTCCTCACTCATTCACAGACTGTTCTCACACCAGAACTGGAATGCAGATTTTTAAAGATCTTTAAAGTGTACAAACGTTCTGGATGGAATTCTGCAGTCTTGGGGAAGTCGATTCAAAGCACATATTGAAAGGCAGTCACATGCAAGGGTAGGTGGTATGTGTGTCACTTGCTGAAATGCTCTCATATGTTTTTGTTCTACTATACAGTTTATATATTTCTGTAAATAAACTATGTGGAAAAACTAACTGGCAGTAGCCTTCAGGAGACTACAGCAACTGTACTCTAGACCACCATGGAGTTAATCCATTATTCACTTGTTTGGGGGATGGAGGATTACTCTGCTCTGTGTGCATGTAGGGAGCTACTGCACTCAGTTCCAACACGATAGACATCACTGTCCACAGACTGAAGCTCATCTCAGAGAGAAGAGAAAACAGAACAGCATGACTACTGCACACAAATAAACACAATGTGTAAAACAGAGGTCAGCAAAATGGTCACGTCCATTTATCGATTAAGTCTATAATGTAATTATCACGACAGCCGTACTGTAGCAAGTATAAATATCAATAAACATCCATATCTGAGGCTATTAGAGGTCCACAGCAATAAGCTATTTGCCAGCTGATATTGTGAAGTAAACAGCTCCTTAACAAAATCATGGAATGTGCTACCACTATGATCCTGGGATTGTGAGTTTGAATCCAGGTTCATGCTGCTCACCATCGGCAGCTGCCATCCAGAGGTTGTGCTGCTGGTCGGCGCAGGTGTCTGCTGACCATTGCATCAGACTTGGAGGAAAAATGTCTCCCCCTTTGGCGTCGGGAGCAGTCACGTGAAGTGCAAATGCAACTTAGGAGGGATGAATTGGCGTCTCTAAATTAGCAAGGGTCGAAAACTGAAAAATGGCACAATTTATTTTAAAAAAGTGGTATGAAAATCATGGTATGCAGGTAGCAGTGAAGTCTGTTAACTGTTCATTAAAGGTCAGTCAAAATTTTGCAGTGTAAAGGAGTCTGTTCGTCTGGGAATTGCTAACATACAGTCTATTTACACGGAAACAGACATCTTCCTTTACCTCTGACCCCCATTCTAAACCACTGCTATCGTTGCTCACCTATCATGAAGAGGCCGTGCTGAAAATAAACCGGGGTGACCTCGTTACTTCCTATGTCTGCTTGGGGCTGAGGAGCAAACAGTACCATCTCCCAGGATCACGTCCACAAAGAGAGCTCAGTTCCAGCTCACTGCTCCCCTGATTTTCCACAGAGGCCTGGCAAAGGGAACCTGATCACAATCAGATCAGCCCCTGCCCAACAAAGTGAAGCTTTTAGTTCTGCGTGACCCAGAGGCCCGAGTACAGTCACACTCTGCTGAGGGGTCCATTTCTGACAGGCCGTGTTAGTCAGTATACTGCTAACAATCATAGTGTTGTTGAACCATAGTGGGCTATATGATATGATCTGCTTTGTGATGCTGTGTCTTACACTACATGTCCAAATGTTTGTGGACATTCCTTCTAATATATGCAGTCAGCTACTTTAATTTGATGCCCATTGCTTACACAGATGTACAAATGCACACACACAGTGCTGCCAATAGAATAGGACTCTCCGGAGCAGAAAAATATGAACTTAATGCACCGTGTCTAATGCCAGGCATGGGTTACAGGCATATAAAGACACTCAGCATTGAGCTGTGGACCAGATAAACTGTGTTCTCTGGAATGATGGTGCTCCATCACATACCCTTGATTTCAGAAGAAAAGAATGAGCAGGTGTCCCAATACTTTTGTCCATATAGTGTTTGTGGAATAGAGCTTCTTATGGATAAAAGGAAAGTGATTTGTGTATTCACAAAGTGTGCACTAATGGCCACTTATTAACATGCTTACTCTTAACTGGGGCCAATCAGTATTTATTATTAGAAACAGTAGAATTCATGGACTGAATATGCTTGTTTATGCTACACTGCAAGCAGGAGAGCGGGAAAGCTGTAGGCTGGGTTTCTATCATGAGAAAATAACTTTTTCCTCCTTTTCCATATAAAGTAAAAGCCTTCCACACAGCCAAACCTCTGATTTGGCAGGACTGTTTCCTGACCGAACTGTGGGTAAAATAATAAAACTAAGACTGGTTTCCCTCAGAGAGATCCCGGACCACGGTCTACTGGAGCAAAGGCTGAAAGCATATGAGAAGATGTCTGAAACATAACAGTGCTTCTATCAGATATCAGAGATTAATCGTTATTGTCTCTGCGCTACACACGACCCGAAAGATGAAAATAATTAGCAAAAGAAAAGAATCACAAAAGTAGTAAATCTGAACCCCTCAGTTCTCAGTTAGGGTCTGTGGTGACCTTTATATTCCTGTTGTGTGACATCAGCACAGGAATTAAGCAGGAATTCTATTCAGAGAGAATTCACTGACAGGCCAAAAGGATATCAGTATCTAAATCGAATATGAAGTGTTGATGGGACATGTGGTCCTGGGTAATTCTCTCTTTCTCTCTTCTAAAATTCTCTTTCATTTCTGACTATGTTTTTCTCCTCCTCAGAGAAAACTACTGATCTGATTACCAACTATTTTAACCAAACTCAGCAGTGATCATTTAGTCCTTTACGGACGTCACACCATGTTAGAAAAGTAGGGGTTTTGGCTGCCGCTTCATATTTAATCAACAAACCCATTTCTAGAGTTCCTCTAAAATCTCCACACAATAAACACTTTCTGAATTAGCCATATTTTGATTGGATTTAGCTCTATTCAGACGGGATTAGTTTAACATGGGGAGGTATAGTAAAGTGATTTTAGTCCCATCCAAATGCACCGTCAGTAATTGTCCCACATTTTCCAAATTTCTAAACTATTTTACCTTCAGTCAAACAAGCGGTAAAAATAACCACAGCTTATACTAGTCCCATTATTCCCTCATATCCTGTGAAAAAGGAGGGTTTAACAGGATTTCTCAGTACTGAGATGGTGAAGGTGGCATTTTGTTTCGTCATGCATGATAAACGTTCAAGCCTACTGCAGATGCTGCCAAAATAGTGGATGAAATGGTCGTGCACTTTCAAGGGCTGGGCACGAGGGTGTGTACAGGCTGGATCAAACATACTAATTTATTTATTTTTTTGCACTAATGTGTTTACTGTCCTCTAATACTTTCTTATATTTGCAGAAGGAGGCAACGTAAATCAAGCATCCCATTTCAGTCATTTGTGGAACGAATTCTAATCCTACAGTAAAACTAAACCCATCTGGAGTCCTTAAAAATGATCAGGACAGCACTATAATCACTGCAGGTTGGACTATGTTTGATTCACAATGTCACATGTTCACATTAAAATGGTCAAAGAGACACTGGTTGCAACAACAATTTGGTTTCAGTTTACTTTCAGAAGTTTTTGGTTTAACATTGCATAACATTTAACATTAATATTCAATACAATACTCTAGAAACTGAATATAACGCACAGCATTGGCCACAATGTGAGGTACCATCTGCTTGGAATATCCCGGATTTGTGAATCTGGACAGACAAAAACTCAAACTAATTCCATCCCAGTAGTTTATTATGCGTACTGACCAGGGCATGACCCCCATATGCCACACCCCCTTTCCTACACCCTTTGTTACCGGTATTTAGTACCAGGATTGTGAGCTTTACTAAAGACATACTGATTCCGTTTCAGTTTGGCTGTTTTTATTATTTTCTAAGGTGTGTTAATGTGTTTCACATCATGCAGGCCTGTTTTCCAACATGAGTAAAATAAAAAAAAAATAAAAAAAAAACGACAGCGAGATACAATTTGATGCAAAACACATTTCAGCAGTTTCTCACTCCCAGGTGTGAAAAAAGCAAAGATTTATATCTGCAGAGACAAGCGTTCAGAACACAGACATGGCAGAGAACATGAAATAGATGTCAGATCATCACTCTCCTCTGAATCACACGCTCACTCCGTCACCATGACAGGGAAGAGGGAACATCTGCTGCACTATCAGCAACCACCAGTGAGACACCGGGAGCCTCGTACAAAAACACATAAACACACTCATCCAAGTGACAAGGGAACAGCAGCTGCAGGAGGGAGAGAGAAAGAAGAAGAGAGGAGAAGAGAAGGGAAGAAAGAGGAGGAAAGAAGACTAAAACAAACACGAATGAGCCACGCCTCATGATTCTGAGGACCTTTCATAAATAAAGTCATTATTTCTGTTGGATACAGGAGCAGATTGTCTGTAGTAGTGATTTGATTAAAGTTCTATATAGTACTTTGAACCCTTTTAGTTGCCATACAGAACCACTTTAAAAGGGTGCTGTACACAACGTCTACAAGTATTCCTTCCTGGTATTTGAAAAACCACTTAATGCAACATTATGTAGCATTTGACCTTAAAACGTCAGCTTCAGAGTCGTGCTGATGCACTTTCTGTAATAAGACGAACAGCATCTCTGTCACTGCCACTTTGGGCTGAGCACTGCTACTGCACTATAGAACTCTGGGGGAGCTGCAGTCCAGGAGACGCACTGTGTAACCCAATTCATATCTGTGTGCTGTAATATTATGATACCACCTCAGTACACGACTTTTACTTCACTGTCTTTCAGGTTGTCAACAAATGCATGTGTACAGCTGTCCATGAGCATGACTTGTATTCACTGCAGTGGTGTAAAAGTGAATTACACTCCTTTACGGTAAGGGGTGCCCAAAAGCATAAATGCTGCCTTAAGTTAAAATATCTACTGGTTACAGAAGTGCACACTTTCTCTTCCATATACCTACATAGACATAATTGAATATATATTCAGGAACTAGCTGTCATGCTCCCATGAGTTCTGAATGCTAAAGAATGCTGCACTGACCTAAGGAATACGCATTGGGGAGCAATTTCTGTAAATCAATTGTACAATTTCTGTTAGATGTCATTGGTCATTTGTACCCACTGCACTGTCCACTGTGTGTGGTAATGCTTTCTATGACATATTCCTGGTACACATGTAACACTGGATTGAGGAATGCCTGGGCACCTTCAGAAAGGGATTGTCCCATCCATCTGGCACCCACCATCATGCATTGCTCAAACTCCAAATTCATGTCACCTTGCCATGAGCACACCGGACAGTGTTCAGCCTTATTCACAAAACACCTCACAGCTCATTGGTGTGGGCATTCCCAAATTGTCCCCTGAGGTAATGATGCTTCATAATTAAATTATACACTAATATCCCAAGCAACAGTATTCACCCCTTGGCATTTTTCGTGCTTTGCTACCTCACAACCTGGAATTGAAGTGGATTATTTGAGGCTTTGCATCATTTCATTTACGGAACATGCAGAACAACTCTGAACATTTGATTTTTTTAATGTGAAGCAAACAACAAAAAGGACCAAATAACAAAAAAACTTGCATAACTTTTCCTCCCCCTAAAGACAGTACTCTGTGGAGGGCTACAAAATTGCCCTTTTGCTGCAATTACAGCTGCAAGTCGCTTGGATAAGTCTCTGTGGGTTTGCCACATCTTGCCACCTGGGATTTTTGATTCCTCAAGTTAACAGCAATCTTCAAGTCTGATCACAGATTCTCAACTGGATTAAGGTCTGGACTCTGACCAGGCCATTCCAATATATTTACATGTTTCCCCTTAAACCCCTCGAGTGTTGCTTTAGCAGTCTGCTTTGGGTCATTGTCCTGTTGGAAGGTGAACATGTTTTGCTCAAGAATATCCCTGTATTTAGCACCATCCATCTTCCCCTCGATTCGGAGCAGTTTCCGAGTCCCTGCTGCTGAAAAACATCCTCATAGCATGATGCTGCCACCACCATGTTTCACTGTGAGGATGGTGTTCCTGGGTGATGAGAGGTGTTGGTTTTGCGCCCGATTTTTACTTGGTGGCTGAAAAGTTCAATTTTGGTCTCATCTGATCAGAGCACCTTCCTCTTTTAGCAAACTCAAAATGAGCCTATGGAGTGTGCAGGTTATTGAGGTTCTCTTGCTGAAGAACTCTGCAGCTCCTGCAGGGTTACCGTTGGTTAAATGTGCTCCTTGCCCACTCTGACATCTTTGGTAGGTGGCCTTCTTTTGGCAGGTTGGTTGTGGAACCAGGTCCGTTCCATTTGGCATTGGATTTGATGGTACTCCAGGGGACCATCAGAGATTTGGACGTTTTTATAACCCAACCCTGACTTTCCAGCAACTTTGTTCCTGACTTGTTTGGAGATCTCCTTGGTCTTCATGGTGTTGTCTGGTTAGTGGTGCCTCTTGCTGAATAGTGTTGCAGCCCTTTCAGCAAAGGTGTGCATATGCTTACAGATTACGTGACTGCACACAGGTGGACTTTCACTAAGAATATGTTCTTGGCTGCACCAGAACATTTTCTTGGAGCTTCATAGCAAATGGGTGAAAACATAAGCACATGCCAATTTTCAGGGTTTCTTTTCCCAAATATATTCCCAGGGCTGCATTTTTTTTCTCTCAGTTCTCTTCAGCAACTTAAGAATATTTTGTGCAGATGCGCCACATACAGTTCAGGTGAAATATAGGTCGTAATGTAAAAAACAGGTAAAATCCCGAGGGGGTGAATACTTTCGCAAGGCACTGTAACATTTCATTAGTTTTATATAGTACTGAAAAGGGTCCTTTGACCTTATTGGTGATATGTAGCCATGAACACACCTCTCCGCATTCCCATTAATTAGAGCCAGTGAGTCAGCCTCTGTTGTTAAACACAAAAGCCTCCAAAGCAGAATTGGCTCTCAGGGAAATGACCCGGCAACAATACCACGGCTTATGCTGTCAGTCAGCTCGTGGGAGAGGCAGACAACTAAAACAAGCATTGCTGTGACTAACGTGGCGCACTTGAGCACAGAGATTAGGCTGATAAATGGGTGGAAACGTGCATCCATCACACGGCTGACTGCATCTACCTGACCCATCATCCTCTAATCAGCTCCTTTCAGTCAAGTCAGATGGCAGACAAGAGGGAGAGCAAGAGAGACACTGCACTCCCGTGTCCTTGGAATTACTTATTGATTGTTGGACTGTAGACAAGCCTACGAGGCCTGTTTTTTTACATTTACAGATGATATAGCTCGTATATTTACAATTTGAAAGTCTAATCAAATTTAACACACAGCTGTATAACACTGTCCAACATTAAGTGAAATAAATGCATGTAATATACTGTTGCTGTCGCACATAAACCTTGTATCTCCATTTTTTCCATTTTTCACTTCTTGGCATAATTTGAATCTGGCAGTTGAGCTTTACATTGTATCGTTTTATGATGGACAATAGAAATGCTCCAAAATGACTTGGCATCAAATCGTTTTACACTGACTTCCACTGAAACTGTCAATTTCCCATTTTGGAAATACAATGTTTTTGCTGCACAACAATGAAATACAATTATGTGCAGTTACATATGAGCATATTGTTTGAGGGTCAGCAATATGATATAGAATACTCTTTCTCAGTGCTATTATTTATTATTTTGTACGACAGCTAGGCCCGTCACAATAAATATGTTCTCGACTTATCGTACAATAATTGGACACAACCTGAATCATTAAGGCTGACCTCGATATCCTGTTAATGCCTGTTATTATTTTGTTGACGAGGTGAACACATTAATGTGAATGAGCTAGTATGTCAACTTCTGATTAAAAACATTAGTTTTATTATATTTATATATCATGATACATTTTATGGTTGTCCAGGGGGTATTCCTGCCCTGCAGACGATGACTGCAGGTGGGCTCAGGATCACCCGTGACCCTATTCAGGAAGAAGTGGATAAGATAATGACTGATTGACTAAAAATAAAGTATATTCCAACTCAACTCAATATCTGAATATTCCTCTTTAAAAGTGTGCAATTGCACTTTATATATATATATATATATCCATGACCATTTCTTCATTTACCCTGTTTGGTTTATTAACACTGCTGTGAATATTTGAGTGCAGTCAGTGACAAAAGTGTTAGTTAGGACCAGATGTTGGATGATCATCACAACTTCATCCCAAAAGTATTGGATGGAGCACCATCAATCCAGAGCCTTGAAATACACACACAGCTGACAACATCAGCCAGAGTGTGCTGTTATTGGCAAGTTTGGTTACAGGATTGGAATGGATTCTTTCGACCCAACAGTCAGACAATATGTGGGGAAACTAAGGAGGCAGGGACAGTTCAGAAACAGTAGCTGTCTACAGTGAACACAGTGACACTGATGACTTCCTCTGGACGCTGTCAAAGAGAGAATAGTCTGCTGAGGGATCCTCATCTGGATCCCAAATCCTCTAAACTGGCAGTTGGAGTTAATAGACATATTGAGAGAGAGAGAGAGAGAGAGAGAGAGAGAGAGAGAGAGAGAGAGAGAGAGAGAAACAGAGTGAGTGAGTGAGTGAGTGAGTGAGTGAGAGAGAGAAAGAGATATGCGCCAGATATGTGGCAACATGTCACGGCCTGAAGGACAGCAAGTAACACAGCCACCCAAAACCACTGTAAATAAAAATGTAAATACCTGATTTATGTGTACACATGTATACATGTATATATGTATGAGTATGTGTGTATATATGTATATATGTATGAGTATATGAGTATATGTGTGTATGTATGTATGAGTATATGTGTGTATATATGTATGAGTATATGTGTGTAGGTATGTATGAGTATATGTGTGTATGTATGTATATGTGTGTATATATGTATGAGTATATGTGTGTATGTATGTATGAGTATATGTGTGTATGTATGTATGAGTATATGTGTGTATGTATGCATGAGTATATGTGTATGTATGCATGAGGAAGTGTGTAAGGAAGAGTATATGTACATGTAAGGAGTATATGTATATATGTATGAGGAGCAAGGGCAAAGGTGTGAGATATGTGTGTATATATGTACAGTATATGTGTATGTATGAGTATATGTGTGTAAGTCTGTACGTATACATATGTGTGTATGTAAATGCTGAGGCATATGTATATGAGACATGTGTATATATGTATGTGTGTGTATGTATGTATGAGTATAAGGTGTATGTATGTGTGAGTATATGTGTATGTATGTATGAGTATATGTGTGTATATATGTATGAGTATATGTGTGTATTTGTATATATGTATCGAAAATCTTTAATATGTTTTTTAATCTATGTATTAGTGTCTGCTAATGCTCTAGTTTCTGGGTAACATTGTTAAAAGAAAATAGTCAGAGAGAGAGAGAGAGAGAGAGAGAGAGAGAGAGAGAGAGAGAGAATGAGGTGGAGAGAAAACAGAGGAAAGAGAGAGAAGAGAGAGAGAGAGAGAGGGAGAGAGGGAGAGAGAGAGAGAGAAACAGAGTGTGAGTGAGGAGGAGGAGTGAGAGAGAGAAAGAGATATGTGCCATATGTGGCATGTCACGGCCTGAAGGATTATAGCAAATACAGCCACCCAAAACCACTGTAAATAAAAATGTAAATACCTGATTTATGTGTACACATGTATACATGTATATATGTATGAGTATGTGTGTATATATGTATATATGTATGAGTATATGAGTATATGTGTATGTATGTATATATATGTGTGTATATATGTATGAGTATATGTGTGTATATATGTATGAGTATATGTGTGTAGGTATATGGAGAGAGGAAGGGATGTATATGTGTGTGCATATATGGTTGGAGAGCATGTAAGTGTGTAAGGAGTATTAGTGTGTGTATAAATGGTATGAGTATATGTGATATATAAAAGGAGATATGTGTGTTATATGTATGAGTATATGTGTGTAGGTATGTATGAGTATATGTGTGTATGTATGTATATGTGTGTATATATGTATGAGTATATGTGTGTATGTATGTATGAGTATATGTGTGTATAAAGGAGTATATGTGTATGTATGAAGGAGATAAAAATGTATGCATGAGAGCATGTGTATGTATGTAAGGATATATGTATGTATGAGTATATGTATGTATATGTATGATATGTAAAGGTACATGTATGAGTATATGTGTGTATGTATGTATATATGTAGTATACATATATGTGTGTATGTATGTGAGTATATGTGTGTATGTATGTATGAGTATATGTGTGTATGTATGTATGAGTATATGTGTGTATATATGTATGAGTATATGTGTGTATATATGTATGTGTGTATGTATGTATTATATATGTATGTATGTGTATGAGTATATATGTGTGTATGTATGTATGGAGTATATGGGAGCATGCTGAGTATATGTGTGTATTTGTATATATGTTTCGAAAATCTTTAATATGTTTTTTAATCTATGTATTAGTGTTCTGTTGTAATGTTTCTGTGCTTTGGCAACATTGTTAAAAGAACAGTCAGAGAGAGAGAGAGAGAGAGAGAGAGAGAGAGAGAGAGAGAGAGAGAGAGAGACAGTGTGTGAGAGAAATGAGAAAGAGAGAGAGAGAAGAGAGAGAAAGAGAGGAGAGAGAGAGAGAGAGAGAGAGAGAGAGAGAGGAAAACAGTGTGAGAGGGAACAGAGAGAGAGAGAGAGAGAGAGAGAGAGAGAGAGAGAGAGAGAAAACAGTGTGTGAGAGAAACAGAGAGAGAGAGAGAGAGAGAGAGAGAGAGAGAGCGAGCGAGCGAGTGAGCGTACGAGCACCTTGATGATGTTCTCGAAGATGGTGTCTCTGAAGTCCAGCAGCGCTTTCTGGTCGAACTCCTTTCCGTGGATGATCCTCATCTGTTTGAGGAAGGTGGACTTGCCGCTCTCTCCGGCCCATAGTAGACCTCACCAGGCGGCGGACGGAGCGTCTCTCTCGCGCCAGCATGGCATCGATCTCCCGACTGCGCCGCCTGGCCTCGCGCTCCCGGGTGGGTATCATGCGTCCAAGTGCACGTCTCTCCTTCACGCCGTTCCGCTGGTCCGGAGGAGCCGGCGGGCAGGCAGCGGCTGAGGCCAGCACCATGCCGCCGATCGCGCCCATGACTGCGGAGACCTACCAGCGGCTCGCGCTCATCAACACTGCGCTCTATAGTTCCGCAGATACCACCTGAACCATCTGCACCTTCAGAACCATCTGCACCCAGACACCGTCTTCAGCGCACCCGCAGAGCCATCTTACCCCTCAGCAGCTCTCACCCCACTCAGAACTGCCTCTGCTTTCTGTCCAGCTCTGACTCTGCGCCCCTTACAAAAGTTCAGCTCTCGGAGCGCTTCTCCACTTCTGGCGTCCAAAGTTTGCTTTTGGAGGCGCCCTCCCTCCTCCTCTCCTTTGGGCCTCCTCTGCCTCCCTTGCCCTCCTCCCCTCCCTCTCCTCTGCCTCTCCTGTCTCTCTCCCTCCTCCCCTGGGCCCTCCCTTGCCCCCTCCCCTCCCTCTGCCTCCCCTATCCCTCCCTCTTCTGCCCTCCTCTCCCCTTGCTCTTCCCACTTCTGCCTCTCCCACTCCCCCCCTGCCTACCCCCACCCTCTGCCCCAGCCTGCCTACACCCACCCTCTGCCTCTCCCTTCTATCTCCTGCCTCTCCCCCTCCTGGTTCAGTTATCTACGGGGCCACCCACAGGGGGCGACAGAGAGGAGGGGTCCACACTCCCGCCTGCGGCCTTCAATCTCCCTTCTGATACTGTCATATTAATCTCTAGAACCCTACATACTTAAAATGAGGGTATCTCTGGGAGAAAGAATGAACCTTTGCTTGAGAAAGTGGATCTTTGCATTGTGGAAGGGTTCTTCAGACTGATGCACTGTAGAAGGGTTCTATGTAGAACCTTTTGAAAAACAGTTCTACATCATGGCACCTACTATTGTCAAACTTGTAATAATACAAGAATCATTTTTGGTGCCGTATAGAACCTTTTCCATAATAATCAAATAATATATAATACATTGTCCTACATCACTGCTCCTCTCAGTGGGATTGTGGTGTGGATGGAGGAGAATCTAGTCTGAGAGCAGAGGAAGTTTCAGATAAAGCTACAGATGATACAAATACACTATTCACACTTATACTACTATACCACATTTATACTCCAGCTGCTCTCTGACAAAGACCAGGGGGATTATAATGGACTCCACCCACCCAAGCCACTGCCTGTTCTCAAAGCTGTTCAGTGGTAGGAGAATGAGGACCAGAACTAACTAGTTCCAAGACAGCTCCTTCCCCACAGGTCACGAGGCTACTGAACAGTCAGTGGCACAGTGTTCCAATCAACACCCAATCACAATTCATTTCACCTGTCTCATTACACCATCACACCACTAAACCCTCTCTGCACCTGCACTTTCTCACTACTGGAGCAGCTACTAGCTGCTTAATTACACTACACCCACCAAAGATTGTCTCCTACTGCATCCACCAAAGACTTCTCCCACTGCACCCACCAAAGACTTCCTCCCACTGCACCCACCAAAGACTTCTCCCACTGTACCCACAAAAGACTTCTACTGCACCCACCAAAGATTGTCTCCTACTGTACCCACCAAAGACTTCTCCCACTGTACCCACAAAAGACTTCTCCTACTGCACCCACCAAAGACTGTCTCCCACTGCACCCACCAAAGACTTCCTCCCACTGCACCCACCAAAGACTTCTACTGCACCCACCAAAGACTGTCTCCCACTGCACCCACCAAAGACTTCCTCTCACTGTACCCACCAAAGACTTCCTCCCACTGCACCCACCAAAGACTGTAGTGTACTGTAATGCCCTTCTGGCTGGCAGTTCAGGAAAATCATTACAGAAGCTCCAATTAGTCCAAAATGCTACTGTGAGAGTTCTCACCAGAACTTGGATATTTGACCAAATTTTCCTGTTCTCTCATCCCTCCATTGGCTTCTTATTAAATTCCGAGCTGACTATAAAATATTGCTCCTAACTTACAAATTGCTCAATTGCTTAGCCCCACAACATCTAAAAGACCTTTTAAAACCATACAACCCACCACGTACACTGCGTTTTCAAGATGCAGGCCTACTGACACTCCCTCGAATTAGACAGAACACTGTAGGGGATCGAGCTTTCTCTTATCAAGCCCCCAAGTCGGGAATAACCTTCCTGCTAATGTTCAGGACTCGTTAAATCTTGACCAAAAACTTCTTTTTAAACATTTTGTTAACACCTCCTCTACAGATTGTGCAACACTAATTGGGTCACTAATATTTCTCCCTCTCTCTCCCGCATGTCCTGAGCTGCCCGTTGCCTGGCTGATATTGATCCACGCCCTCTCATGATGCTTTATCCTGACTAATCTATCCAGATGCCTACTCATCCCACATCTGAGACTCCCAGCTTAGAATATTAAACCTGCATGGATTTCCATACCAACAATAAGCTTGTACCCTACTAACACTTCCATTCCCACATACCTCAGTACCCATTTACATTCACATTACATTTACTGCTAACTAAACATCTCTGTTTTACAACTTCTTATTGTTGGGTTTCTCTCTTGAGCCTTGGTTCCTCTCAAGGTTTCTTCCTCGTAGCCTGAGGGAGTTTTCCTTTGCCACTGTTGCTGCTGGCTGCTCAACTGAGGCTTGGACCTGGATTTCTGTAAAGCTGCTTTGTGACCTTTACTCCCTTGTTGTAGAAAGTGCTATATATATAAACACTGATTGATTGAAAGACCATCTCCCACTGCACCCACCAATCCTTTCTCCCACTGCACCACACTTGATTTGATTTGACATGGGGTTCCACAGAAACTACTTCGCAGAACCTAAGCAGCCACCTGAACTAACTTAGCAACAATGTGACACTATACATTTAGTTTTAGGTTTGTCTTTAGCTGGTAGATGAGGCTAGAATCTAGAGATTCCTCACACTTAGATCCTGTTGAAGACAATGTCTTTATGGAGTTAAATACTCCTGAAACAGATGAGTCTTCAGTCTGCGATTGAAGACAGTGAGGGACTCAGCTGTTCAAACTGCCAGGGGAAGTTCATTCCACCATTTTGGTGTCAGAACAGAAAAGAGTGTGGCTGCATGTTTTCTTGAGGGATGGTGGGTCAAGCCGCGCTGTACTCAAAGCTCAAAGGGTTCTTGGAATTTTGACCATTGCCATCATGTATGGAGGTGCAGGTCCATTTTTGGCTTTGTAGGCCAGTGTCAACGGCATAGACACTAAGGGTCAGTTTAGTGTGCTGAACAGACAAAGACAAGGGAAGTGGCGGTAAACACTGGGGTGGTGGGTTTAATGAAAATAAACAAAATACAAAACTAAAGGATCCCAAACAAATACAAGGTAAACAACACACAAGGTAAACAAAAACAAACCAACTAGATGATTAACTATAACAAGTACATACGCAACGACAGCATCTACAAGAACTGATAAAGACAGGCTCAGACAAAGGATTGATTGACCACACCTGGGACATGATAACAAAGGGGCAGGGTTACAAATCTGACACAACTGGGAGTGGGCAGAGCATGGGAGGAGACTAGGACAAAACAAACAACAAAACAAACAAACAAACAAGACAAACAATGACAGACATAACACTAAGCAACTCCATGGCAACCACCACCAAACATTAGTTCTGTAATAAAATATGTCATATACAGTAAAGTTTTCAAGTGTAATTTTAGCCATTGTCCTTGTTTTACCAATAGAATCATACTGTTAACACAGAAAATGTCACTTTTATAGTTTAAAAACAAATTTACTTGCTTAACTTTGATAGAAACTAATCTGTTCTAAAGAGCACAACATTTTATTATTTATTATAATAATCAAATTCAAGAAACAGATGAAATGTACTTTTTAGCACATACTACTTTGTGTCAACATTACACACACACACACACACACACACACACACACACACACACACACACACACACACACACACACACAGCTAGATCTAGATCTGTGTACATAAAAAATACAGATTAATAAATACAAAGAAAAGGAGCATAACTGGGTGTAATTCAATTAAATGGTGATTTATTATGTATATTCACAGCCAGGAATAAAAAAAGTTTGCTGAAAATAAGCTGTTGCTGACCAGCATGTATCCTTAGGGTTGATTCGTGCAACCTATGAGTTTTCCCATGATCTGAATTCTCAATTGCATGGAAAGATGATGATCAGATTACTGATATTTTTGTAATATATAATATAATATAACTGCATTAATATTATTAAGTGCATGTAAACACACTCATTGATCACACTCATTCATCTTTTGGGGGTTTGCACCTCACATGGATGATATCATGTCACCAATTTGGTCAGTTCAGTCATCTTGAGGGAGTGGACACTCTGATTAGGTCTCCCACTAATTAGCAATAGCCCTGCTTTAACCGCCAGCGTCCAGCACCATCATTTGATTCATCAGTTCATTCTCAGGGTTAGTAGGTGTGATTAATGCAGGGAAATCACTAAATTGTACTGGATCAACACTCGATAAGCGGAACTGAAGAACCCTGTAATAAACTGCCACACAAAGGGGTTTTATTACAGTGAAATAAAACCATACAATCCACTGCTACAAAGCATTTCCTCTGGCTCATGTAGCACTGCCAGTGTGTGTGTGTGTGTGTGTGTGTGTGTGTGTGTGTGTGTGTGTGTGTGTGTGTGTGTGTGTGTGTGTGTGTGAAGATGTAGCAGAGGATAAGGACAAGTAGTTCTTATCATATTCATCACATTCCTTTGCTTAAAGAGTTGATGTTTTTTAAGCTTCAAAGGCACATAAGCAGAGGTTCTGTTCACTGCTGAATGAAAATGCTTAGTATGTGATGGAGAGGATCATTTTCATGAGAGAGGTTAAGACATTCAGGGTTCAGGATTCAGGCTCAGGGGTTCAGGGTCAACTGAGCAAAACATCTAAATGACATCTAAATCGCCATCAGATGTCAAGACCAGTGCGTCTGTTTTTACCTCTGCAACATACTGATATTTTGTCCTCTGATATCATCCATTTGTTCTACGTTTTAACATAATTTGTATCTGGTTGTTCTTTACAAGACTTGTTTAGAAGTTTCTTACTTCTGTAAAGGTTTTTTCCACGAAGGTGATAATATCGTGAAATAAATAGTCTGTGAGATTACTGGCTAAAAACTCCCATTTTGATATCTAAAATAGGTGTCCAGGATTTTAGTCTCTACACATTCTGCATATAGATTTTTACAACTTTAAAGCTCTACCATCTCACCACCACACCTGCTCTATTTGTACCTTCATCCATATCCAGTCATAGGTCAAATTGCTTCCCAAACAGAGATAACTGTTTCCAGTAACTGTTTATTAGTCCTGCTTGGAGGAATCTTAGCCAATTTGTCTGTAAAAAAAAAATAACTTAAGCTCTGTTTTGATGGTAGGTTTCCTTCCTTCAGGTCCTTCCATGACATTTCTATGGGAATAAATTCAAGAATTTAACTTGGGCATTACAAAACGTTATTCATCTTTAACCATTCTTTGGTAGAACAGCGTGTATGCTTAGGGTTGTTGTCTTGCTGCGTGACCCATGTTCTCTTGAAATTCAGCTCACAGTCAGATGGCCACACTTTCCTTTAGAATTTCCTGGTATCATTCAAAATGTATTGTTCCATTAATGATGGCAAGCACTCCGAGCAAGATGCAGTGAAACAGGCCCAAATCATGACACTACCACCACCATGTTTCACAGTTGGAATAAAGAGATGGGGGTTTGTTTGTTTGTTTGTCTTTGTTAGTCTATATTGGTCTCATCTGTCCACAAAACGTTGTTCTAAGCTTTCTGGCTTGTCAAAGTGATATTCAGCCAAATGAAGATGGACAGTTGCAGCTTTCTCCTTGAAACTCATGCCATGCAAACCATGGTTGTTCAGTGTTCTGACGGTGGCCTCTGGAACATTAACATTAGCCAGTGTGAGAAAGATCTTTTGTTGCTTAGAAGTTATTTTGGGTTCCTTTGTGAGCTCAAGGTCTTACTCTTGTTCTTGAATTTTCTTAATTTGTACACAATCTCTCTGACTGTGGATTTGTGGAGTCAACGCTCACCGGATCTCCACAGAATCTCCTTTGTTCAAGCCATTTTACACTTCCACAATCATTTGTTGTAAAGATCAGACTTTCATAGATTATAGATGTTTAATTAAAACAGAAACCCACTCCCACGTAACTGTCATTGACTGAAAAGACCTTTTTCTATTCCTATTTTCTATTTTTTTTAGGAAAAGTGTGAAAATCTAATTATGTTTTAAGTCAAATTTAAAGGGTTCTTTCAAAGCACCCCTGAACCCATATACTAGTACTTGCCATATTTATACAAAATATCTATGTATGATCCATGTAGTCTCCATATGTGTCTGCTACATGACACCTACATGTATGTATACAATACGTATACGTATGTTCAGCCCTTATACATTCATTAAACAAACAATTACAAACTACTACTGAACTGTATTCAGATTTAGGTGTGTTTGTCTTCGGAAAGCTTGGGAGATGTTTAGACCCTTCAGTGATGAATGGTAGCCTTCATAGAGCTGCTCTTTCAATAGAGGGCAGTGTTAGACTGTGCATGTGCCACTGTGCAGCACTTTCTCAAATCCCATTCCATTCTGCTCTTATTGATTTTTTATGACGAGACCATTTGTTCTTAAACTCAGATCTATTCAAATAACCAAGAAAAGTGACACTGCTCAATAGCTCACACCAGAGCAAATGAAATGATTATGAAACCCTGTCAATACATCGGCTCCTGCGGTCAAAGTGGAACAGAGCACCATTGGGCGTGTGCTGCTTTCAGTTCAGCAGGCCAGCTCACATCTCCAGTGATCAGCTCAGATTATCATTAGGAGTTCTGCAGGATCCTGGAGCACTCCAAATACAGTCTGTCCCCAGCATGGAGCACAGGAACCAGCCGATGAGACTTCTGAATGTCAAGAAGATGGAAGAAGACAGCCTAACTGACCCCACCTGTGACAGAGGTCTTTTAAATCCACATTAGCATATAAATAATGTCACATTTTCCCCCCCCAGGCTTTGTCAACCAAATAAATGATTAGGTACCATTTATAAGTGAGAAGACAAACAGGTTCTGATTACTCAAGGGCTGATGCCGAATTTTAAAGCTATTTATTGAGTTGATGTGTGTAAGGAAAGCATTTAATGGAAAAGCTTTCAAGTTGATTTTCAAGCAGGAGGTTAATTGGCGGAGGCTTTTTTGGAGGGAGAAAGATGAAATCAGCACGCAGCCGAGAATGAGAATGAAGTGGCTTCCAGAGAGCAGCGCAGCCATGATTACACATTTTGATCACCGAATCAAAACCCCCAAAACACAAACAGCCATTCTTCTTGTTGGCCGAGTGCGAAATTGCTCTTGTGAAGGGAAAGAGAGAGAGAGGGACGACTGCAGCCTGCGGCCTGGATGGCACAAAAGCAGCAATCTGAACAACGTTGCCAATTCCTGCACACTTAGGCTGATAAGAGACTGGAGAAGTGAGGAGAGGATAATGCTTTGTTTCCAAACAACACATCCAGTACTCACATCCAGGATTGAGTACTCATGGGCAGCGGTCATTCCGATTGCAGTCGTGCTGCGTTTAATCACTTTGAAAAACAGATCTTGCCGTTATTATGTAGGAAGCAAATGAATGTAGATGAATAAGACTTGATTAGTATGAAGGCTTTTCCTGACTGTGTTCATATTTCAGGGACACAATGAAAACGTGAAAAAAAAAGTTTTGTGTGAAAACGTTTGTGTGAATGGAATGATGATGTATGTAGGGGATTATAAGGTTATAGAAGGTTATAGAAGATTTTACAGAAACTGACAGGAGGCTCTGACAGGAGGTACACTGGTTCCATATGCCATCCTGCTGCACATTTACCCACAGATGTTTCAGCTGGGCCTGTAGATTCTGGACTCTCTTACGTTGTCCCAGCTGGTCCTGATAAATGCTCCACTGCCGAGCATTTTACTGCTAAAAAATGCCAGGTGGAAGCCCTGCCATGAGAGGCAAGACATGTGGCTGCAGGACATGCTGCACATTTCACAGAGATGTAAGTGTATCTCCAGATCAGATCTGGGGCACAGCAATGGCAGAACTGAATCACTTAGTTCAAATCAACATTTATTTGTATAGCGCTCTTCACAACTGAAGTTCTCACAGAGCAGCGTCACAGAAATCAAGAAATGACAGATCCCCTGGTGAGCAAGCCAAAGGGCGACAGTGGCAAGGAAAATCTCCCTCAGAGCTGGAGGAAGAGACCTTGGGAGGAACCAGGCTCACAAGCGGAGGACCCATCCTCCTCTGGTCAAACTACTTATACACAGTTAGGGGACACTGGACCCCTACACCTCTGTTCTATTACTCGGGTACTGAAGTAATGTTAGTTCTCTGGTGGACATAATAGTAACAGTACATTTCTACACTGTTGGTGCTGGTGGGTGAGCAGCTAGTCCATGGCAGGGTGGGAAACTAGTCCAGGACCAGTAGCTGGAAGGTGGAAAGCCAATGTAAAGATGTATCAGGGGAGTTTGGGGTCCTTCTCAGATGGGGCAGAAGAGCTTGAGGTTTGGACCTAATCTGTTCACCTAATCAGTGTGTGTGTGCCATCACATTACCATTGCTCCCATCTCAGAATGGCATTTTTACATCCACTTGCACACAGACTCAGTGCCTAATCAAACCACACCTGTAATCATTTACATATTTACCTGACAGAGATAACTGCATGTTAAACCAATATGTCCATCGGGGTGTTTTTTTTTTTGTCAGTGAGTAAATTATACAGCCATGAGGACAAATGAGGACAAATGAGGAGATGGAGGTAATATTCTAAACAAACTAAACACATAAAACACTTAAAATCCCAATCAGTCATTCGCTTCCACCTGCATTCCACAGAAAGTGTATTGGAAGCTCACGTTGTTGCTTTCACTCTCTGGTGTGTGCCCCCCGTCCCTGCAGGTCCTGCCATACACAGGCCCACTTCTAGTTGACCAGGCAAGACCTGCAAGGGTCCAAACGTTTCAAGACCCGGGCAGGCAATTGGGCCTTCTCCAAAGAAGTTAACCTACAGTTATTGTTATCTCTCGCTGTAAAATCTTATTAAGATGAAAGTTTTCTTCTCGCATGCCTGCCTCTGGAGTCTATCTGGTAGAAATTAGAATCAGGTGCAGCACATCAGCTGCAGATGATTACAACATGGTTAGAGAGGAGTCTGTTGTATTTAAACCTCAGGCATTAGTTTGGTTTGCCCTTGATTGTTGCAGTGAGTGGGAGCACCATATCCAAAAAGCCCTTTAAGGTGTGCAAGGAGGAAACACTTGATGTCTAAAAAGACATCTGGGAAAAGCTCAAGGTTCATCTGTCCTTGATGCACTTTGTTCTAGAGATCTTCGGCGCAGAGCACGGGTGTCAAAAGGGCCAGTAAATCTGCAGGTTTCACATATGATCAGTTTCTTTTTTGAAGACTGTCTAATTGATTAAGCAAGTGGAACCAGGTTTGTGGAAACCTGCAGTTACACGACCACTTGCAGATCTGGTTTGACACGCCTGTCTTACGGTGTACTCACACCAGGGCCGGCTGCCTTGTATCATTCCCAAGCAAGATTGCCAACCGTTCCCCACTCTTCCACTGGCTTATGCTCACACTGTGTTTGAAGGTCCAGGCCTGGGCATGATCATGTTATAACTACACAAGCTACGTCAGCTGCCTGATTTGGTCTGCACATGCACAGGACTTCCTGCAGAATGATACTGTCTCATCCAAAGATATGCATCTGAAAATGTCCATGCAAAAATCTATTTACAGTACAGATTTGAGGACAGATTACACAGGTAATGCAGATCAGGTAGGGACATGTTTCTTTAACTCAAAAAAACTGCATTGTTATGATTTAATCTTGGAACCTAAGCTCATTTGGAATGGGTGCAGTAATACACAGTCTTCTCACATACCTTATAGATTTACAGATTATGCACCACAGTGATGTTTTGGTAACTATGCTGCTGGTATAATACTATTACAGAAGAAGCATTAATCACACTAGATGTGCACCAACTGAAGAGGTGGGCCTGGGCATGGTTCACTGCACAGTTCAGAGTGATCACACTAGTCAAATGAACTGTTTTATTAGGGTGGGGGTTCTCTGTCTTACCCTGATGTTTTTTTTTTACTTTTAGCTTAGTCATGTTCTCAGCTAGAGAAAAATGTATTTGGCAAGGGATGTAAAAGGGAAGCATTCAAGCAAAAAACAAAAAAAAAAACAAAAAAAAACCCTCACTTTGTGATTCAAAGCTTTGTCCGGCCTAATTAAGAGAGATAAGACTAAACAAAACCCAGCAGGCACTTAATCTCTCTGGACCATGAGCTGAAAAACACGGATTTGCGTTAAAAAACATCACATTACTCTGTACCAACAATAAATAAATGGAATAAATAATTCAATCCTCATCACATTCTGATCCCAGTAGAGTGGGTCGGCTTCTAACATGGCATGCCTTTATGAACACGTCAAATCAACTGTATGAGATGGAGATTCAGAGATTTCGAAATTCAGAGCTTCATGCTCCCGACCCAGAGTGCTTGCTTAGTTATCTCTGAAGAAAAGTCATCAATCGTTCACATTGTTTTCCACCAGTGATCACAGTGATAGCAAGACAAGTTCACAACTTTAAGTGGCAGGGAGAGCAAAAGGGGGGATGTAGAAAGAACGAGAGACAGGAATAAAAATGCTTCCTAATAAAACACGCACCAAGCACGTCCACTGATAACCATTTGATGTGTAATCATCACTTCTTTGGTTGTGCCTGAACCTTTCATCAGAGGGGCTGGAGTGGGATGGGATGTGAACTAGACAAAGATGAAGACAAGGAGAGGTTTCTTGCTGCCTCCACTCAACTGAACACATTCCATTCCAAAGGTGCAGCTGACTCGCAAAGTTTCCACTTTTCTAATCAAAGCGATGATCTCGAAAATGTGTTTTCATCACAGGCAGCAACAAGGGACGACGTGTCTCGCATCTGAGTGTGAAAAACGTGTTTAACCCCGATTTGGTAAACAATTGCATGAAAGCAGGTTGCCTCTCTGTGAAGGCAGGAGCCTCCAGATGAGCTGCCTCTGATTGCCTACGATGTTGTGGGTGAGACGGGAGCGTTGCTCAGAAACATCAGAGTGTTGCATGGGAGGCACAGATGGCGACTGCTATTCTGATGCAGAAATCCTGATGTCTGTCATATACACACATGCACAATCTCGCTCACTCGCTCACTTGCTCAGTCTGATGGAGTGTCTATTATGACATATAAGCTCCCACTCACAGATATGACTGACAGATTCAGGGACTGTTGCATTTAACAGACCAGCAGGCCATCTGCCACAGCAACGCCACACCTCCACAACTGGCTATAAAGAAACGCAAGGATGGATGAAACCTCTGTACCAGATTCCATAAGAACAGCAAAGGAGTGATTGTTGGGTCGACCCTCCAAAAGTATTTAGACACCCCTTTAAATGAGCAAATGGTTACTTTAACTACAGACTTGTACATTCTTAAAAATAAATGAGCTACAAAGGAAACCATTAGCCTTTAGAACTCGAGGCCAATTTTGTGGGATGTTTCTTGTAGCTCGACATACTTTTATTTACCAAAAAATTAGAAACACGGGACACAGTCACACATGCCGATATATTGTTTCCAAGAGATCAGATTTAGATTTGAAATGTAACAAGTAACCAAATTAAAATATTTGGATGAATTTGATCATGATCAAAAATTGACTTGCATTTAACGTTTTTTTTAAGTAAGCAACATGTTGTTGTTGTTTACTTTAAAGAACTTAAAAAACCTTTACATCTCAGAAGTCCTGTTGACGATTGATCATCCAGAGTGTGATGAGCTATTTGTAATTGACAAGGATATCAATATGTTAATATGTTGTCCAAAATACTTCACATTGGTCCAAATTAAACAAACAAAGAAGTAAACAAACAAACAAAAAACAACAAATGTCCTTTATTACTTTTGTTATTTATGTATGTATGAGTATTATAAACAGCCTTTCCCTTCTCACTTCCCTCTATAAACCAATATCTGGTTATAGCCAGGGTGGTCATTAGCCCCAGCCCCCTCACTGATCAGATGAGTCTGTATGCATGTTGAGCATGTACATGTGGACAGAGCAGTAACAATGCACTTGAAGCCTCTTTGACATTTAAACTGTGATTTAATTCATTTAGAAACAATGAATGGGATTACTCACTGAAATGTCATCACATTATGAGGAGATGATGGTTAGATAGGGTACGTCTTGTAGTTTGCATCATGTCAGTCATGTTGGCTACTCTGATCCTCAGATTTAAAACCTAGAGAACAGCACACAAAATGCATATCTCAGGTTTTAAGAGTTAAACGACCTTCAGCCAGAGCAGAGCTTCTCAACCTGTGGGCCAGCGACCATCAGTGGGCTGTGAAGCACTCTGCAGTGGTTTTCAGGCCCATCCTCAGGGGGAGGCAGTGGTCCATAGTGGGCCGGTAATGCCACATGAAATCATAAAAGTATACATAAACAAACTCAGTGTAAATAAAAATCAAGAGACCAGTCATATTCAAACTATAAACACTATATTAGTATTAATAATAACAATAATAATAATAATAATAATAATAATAATAATAATAATAATAATAATAATAATAATAATAATAATATAATACCTTTTATTTTTAAGCGCCTTTCTGGACACTCAAGGACACTTTACAAAATAAATAGATAAGATGATTATATAAGATACATATTATATGAGATTAATAGGCAAAAACATTACAAATATTTTACTGACCTTTTGGGCTGATTTCTTTGAATTCTATAAGAAGTGTGAGGTGGAAAAGGTTGAGAACCCCTGGGCTAGAGGATCCCTCCCCACCCTTCAGAGTGATGGAGTTCCACCCTATGCAGTCTATTTTCAAAACATTGTGACAGTAAGAACCCATTCAAAGGGCTAACACTAAATAACACAGAGAACACTGCTGTGAGAACGTCAAAGCATTCAGCCAGAGCATTAATGAGGTCAGGTATTGATAATGGATGATCAGAAATGCCACTCTTACTCCAGTTCCACTGCTACCTACTGAATGGAACTGGGCACGAGGACTGTAGACTCGTGTGTGGCTACTCCAGAGCACCCTGTTATACTGGCAACAAGCTGTGCATGCACATTTAAATGCCTGTGTCAGTTATGGGTGCACTGTAAATAAACTGAATCCACTCATTAAAAGGAGAGTCAAGATACTTTGTGATAAGCTAGGGCGGTGAATCACTGCCTGACCTCACTAATGCTGCTGTGGCTGAATGTGAAGCTCGCACTCCGACAGTGAATGTACCGAGTTTATTCTACGCTTGCTGTTATATAAAAGCCATACGCTGACCCCAGAACAACTTTCATTTCATTGTCAACTCACAGCACAAAAACTGGGTTATTTTAAACGAGATTTGAGACACTTTCTCTTCGAATGGCTGCATATATGATATGTCACTGCATTGCAATGAGACAACCTCATATTCACATTTTCACCCAGATTCTGCCCACATATTCACCTATGCATGAATCCATTCAGTGTTCAGTGACAAATATGGGTCACTTTCAAACATGAAAGATCAACTCTGAGCAAAATGTTGCTCGAGCTCAGAGCATGGTCTCATTTACTTGTCTGTAGTGATGGGTGTCATGGCAAAATTGGTATTGTGATACTCAGAAGACATTTCACAATGCATGATGTGTATCACACAGATACAACGCACTATTAATTTCAGACCACGCCACAACATTTGTTACATCCAGTTAAACCAACTAATCACGGTTTGTGTATTTCCAGTATCGAGAGCCCGTGATAGACTCGCACCCAGTCCAGGGAGCATCACTGCTTTCGTTCAGTGGGATCTTGAATTACAAAAGCAGAGCTGTGAGCATTTCTGTGCTTTAAAAAACACATCATGAATCTGACACAGACTTTTTGTTTGGACTTCTTGGAAGTGAATGAGGTCCCATGATTCCACCGTGACCCTGACCAGAAAGAAGCATGATAGATAGATACTGTCCACTTCTACTAGTCAAGGACCTCCTCCTGGAAATCCTCTTGTAAGACTAAGGCCCAGAGGCGTCGTTGTCCAGGGGCAGAGAATTTCGAGGCCAAAATCAGTGAAAACGTCTGCTGGCAAATCAATCACAGGACCACAATGGTGCATCTGGTTAAAAGCCAGTTAAACACTAAAGTGGACATTACTCTGGCATGTATTAGCAAGGAATAAAAAAAAAAAACACACAACAGGTTTTTTGTTGATTGCATTTTTAACCAGTTAAAATGAAAACAGTATATATCTACTCAATTTTGCAGTTTTCCCAAAACGTGTACATATTTCTAGCATGAAATATTTCCTTTTCATCATAAAAATATGTGTGAAATTATGATTCTGCACAATCAATTCATTTTAGCTAGATAAAGGCTTTTAAAAACAGATTACAGTTATACTGACTGTATCACCTGAATCACCATCCTCATTAGTGTATTTTTGGTATAGCCAACATATTGGTATGAGCTATCATTTTGCCCCTCATGCCCCAGTAAATTGTGTCTAATGACACAGAGCTCACTATGAGTAACTTTACAGTAGAAACAATATTTCGTAATCTTTGGCAGCCTGTAAAGCAATTATACTGGAAAAGCTGAGGCAAAATTAGGGAATATGATACAGAGACAAACTCGGCAAGTATGTCAGAGACTGATCTTTGGATAAATAGTAATTTATTAACAGCGCTGATCCAAACAACCCCACTGCAGAAAGCTGGAATGCTATAATTGCTGCCTCCAACCTCGTACTCGGATATCACTAACCTCCCCTGTTTACAGCATCAGACTACAAAGCCAACAGATCTTTAATCTGGGCAGGATTTGTTTACATTTCTGAGAAAAGGTAGGCAGGCTGTGTTCAATAAAATATGTGCTTAGAATGCATCAGCATTTGCTAGCATTAAATTATCATCCCATTACATATTTAGGCTCTGATAAATAAGGGCAGCCAGATGATCACACCCCCATTTGGGTGAAAACATACCCAGTCATACTGCTGTTATCAAACTGGAAATTTTCTTCACAGCAAAAGGAGAGATCTGTGGCCCCCGCAGAGGAGGAAGATGGTCAACTGTGGGACCTGGCCAGTCAATGTGCCTATGTCTGTGACAAACCCTTCATTACAGCTCTGTTAATAATACTAAAGTCAGCAGTTATAATCTTATGGTGCACTGAGACAGAAATTCCAGTATAACGTTATTAATGTTAATGCCTGTATTAAAGGAGGATCTGACATGACATGACACTTAGACAGAGGCATGCTGAAAGGACACTCATGAGCCCCCATTTCTTATGCTGATCATTAACAAAGAGCAACTACAGGTTTGGGACTTTGGAAATAAATCAGCATGATGTGCTCATTTTATTTTTCTAAATCTATATTTATAAATTTGTATTTACCGTCACTCAAATTAGATGAAGTGTTTTCATCCAAAAAGGAGCAAAGATGAAGAACCCAGACGCACTGCTCTCATCTATTGATAAACCCGATGCAGCACTGCAGTCCAAAGCGGTGCGATCGATGACAATGATATGTCTTTGTTCGTTTTCAAAACTGGATGTGAGTTTTTGTGTGTAAAAATCAGACTCAGCAGGTGCTTCAGCAAGTAAGATAAACCTAACACACAAATCAGTGGGGAGCGGTGCAGTGGGCTTTGTGCATAGCTGCAGCCAGAGCTGTCTCACACTCTGGGCTCTAAAGTCTGATTCGAGGGGTTACCAGCGCTCACGGAGGCACCCAGGTTTGTCTATTTTAGAAGACAGAAAACCAGCACGCAAGACGATCTTATCATTTCACCTATAAAAGGAAGTGAACAAAAGAAGTTATTCCATCCGATAACAGTACAGCCTTCACACTGGTTACCACAAACATGGCACTTAACGGAAAAAAAAAAGAGCTTTGCATCTATATCACCTGTCAGATTAGTCAGTCTCTACAGAAGACCCTAATCGACTAGATCTGAGGCCTGGACAGAAAGGTCACAGAAGGCAGATCTTAGCAGCTCTTCACAAGGGAGCAGAGAGGTTACCATTGCACTAATTCTAGTGCACACCAGTGACTCAATGTACTCTTAACACTGCAGATAACCGCTCACAGAAAGCTATTCACACTGTGCAAACTCCCTCTTTACACCTCAGCTGCCCTCTCTTCCCATGTATGGTCTGATCAGACCAGGAGGACATAACAGCTCTGTATATTTACCAGAAAAGTAAACAGGACTTTCCACTATTCAAAATGCAAAAAAAAAAAACTGACAAGCACCCGGGGCCGACTTGTTTACTCTCTTGCTCAGGTGGGGTGTGTGTTTGTGAGCAAACCGCAGCACTCCACCACGCTCAGCTCTGAATCACCTTGGGTGGAAAAGCAGGAGATGTGTGTAGTGTTTGTGCATGTGTTTTGGTAAATCAGGAGATCCAGGAGTGTTCAGGGTGATATTTCCATTCGCAATGGAAATTCTGGGTTTACCGTAAGAGCTGTCGTCTGCAGTGACGCGGCTCTGAGAGGAACTGCTGCCACCACAAGACTCGAACATGTCTACGGCTGCCACCAACCAACTGAATTTTCCACTGCTTGGTCCGTGACACACTCTCTTCAGGATTCCTTCTCTATGTCAGAATCTCGCTTTCATTTTCAGCAGCATGAAAGTGCGAGTGGTCTCATCAGCAGAAGGGCCGGCCGGACCCAGTGGAAGACGAATGCAGGTTGAGAAGAAGCAGTAGATGCCTTCAGAATGCATCTCGACTCATGAGCTGCTCAGCTGAAATACAGGAAACTGTGCTGCTCTTTTGAAAGGCATTTAATGTGAAACATACATCACACGCTGTCATCACTGATATAAAGTACATTCACGTGTATATCCAAAACATGACATTTTCCTGCTGGGGAAGGTTTAAGGTTTTGTGCAATCAAAGTTGTTTATTAACCCTATATAAAATCATTGGAATCTTATAAATAAATATAGCTTGAGCAAACCCACATGTACATTCAATGAAGTCAAGAAAACTGGCAGCAGTTAAAAGTTTCTTACAACAACACACTTAGGCTGCTTTCCACTGCAGGCCCGAATGGTTCCTGAGGCCACGGTGTACCGTTCCATGCTGTTGACCCATTAGACTTGTTACAGTTTGTTTCAAGACACTGTGAAGACCTGCACTCGTAGTAATGTGACATTTGCTGTTGTTGTTATGTCCGGTTGCACATAAACAAGCCTTAATTTAATTTTTGCTAACAGTTCAATATGTTTATGTTTCAATGCTACACTCACGGAGAGCTAGAGCCATGTTAGCTACATTATCCTCATAATCTTCTGCCACTGGAATCAGAAAAACCCCACATCTTATGTCTGAAGCCATGCAAATGCAAATGTGGAGCCCATTAGTGGATACATGCCTCTTAAATCCCTCCCACTACTAACCGGATTTGTGGCCGCAATTTTAGTGAACCATGTAAAGAAAACCGGGCTCGGCGTAGTTGGCAATTGTTCTGTGCTGAACCATGTTAATGCACAAAAGCCACCGGAACGGTTAGCCACTGTGATCGGAACCATTGGGCCCTGCGGTGGAAAAGAGGCTTTAGATTAATGACAATCTGTAACATTATGCAGATGTTTAAGACATACTTACATAGTTGTATGTAAAAGTGTTCTTGATTTTCTAAGTGAGAATAAGTGCAAAAGTGCAAAGTTCAGCAACATTCAGGTGCATTTTTCAGGCATATTTAAATCATTAATAGAAGCTGTGTTCTAGAATTTTAAGGAAAATGTCATATTAAAGTTATTTCACCTATTATTTCCACTTAGAAAATCAACAAACATCCACTGGAACAGGGGTGTATGACCCACGACATATACACTGATCAGCCTTATTGTTAGCACCATTGACAATGGAAGAAAAACCCTAATTATCAGCATCAACAGTGGGATCTGTCAACTGGTGGATATTTTATGCAGAGGTCTTTAAAGGGCCGATGTCAGATATTGTGATGGCATAAGGAGGACAAACTCAATATTAGGCACTAATTGGTACTAATGTTATGACTGATTGGTGTATATGTACACACACACACGCATACACACTCACCAAGCACTTTATTAGGAACACATGTACACTCACTCATCCATGCACTCATCTAATCAGCCAATCGTTTGGCAGCGCGGCACTGCATAACAATATATCAAATATCAAATCTGTGATCTGTGAATTTGGCATGATTCTTGTTGTCAGAGGGGCAGGGGATCTGCTGATCTCATGAAAGTATCAGCACAACAGTCCTAAGAGTTTCTCAGAATGGTGGAATAAAGAAAGCACAACCAATGAGGAGCACCTTGTTGATGAGAGAGGTCAACAGAGTATGGTCAGACTGGTTGGAGCTGACAGACAGGCTACTGCAGAATGTAGAAAAGCATCTCAGAATGAACATATCCAACCTTGAGGTGGATGGGCTACAACAGCAGAAGACCCGGTCGGGTTTCACTTCTGTCAGCCAAGAACAGAAAGCTGAGGCTGCAGTGGGCTCTGTTTAACCAAAACTATATTCATTTCCAGTGAAGCTCACAGAGGGTCAGAATTTGGTGTCAACAGCATCAATCCACGAACCCAACATGCCTTGGATCAACAGTCAAGGCTGGCAGAAGCGGTGTGATGGTGCAGGGAATGTTATCCTGACACATTTTGGGTTCGTTAATACCAATCACTGCTTCAATGCTACAATCTATTTCAGTGTGCTTGTTGTCTTTTTGCGTCATGTTTACCATCTTCTAACAGCTACTTCCAACATGAGCTTGACAGGGTTCAGTGTTCATCAACGGCTTTCCCTTTACCTGGTTCTGAACCTATTTGGACTTTCAAAGGAACATTGTGTAACATTTTTACCTTGTACAGCATCCCTAATCACATGCTTGGCGAGTCTTTGTTGATAATTAATATATCATTGATATATATATATATATATATATATATATATATATATATATATATATATATATATATACACACATACATATATCTATATATATATAAACCCCAGATAATGACTGACCCTCAACATAGAGAGATGATGCAAGGCCACATACTTCCATAGATAACATTTTATGCTTCTTGGTGACAGTTCCCTTATTGCCGTTGACTTTGGCAGGTTGTCTTAAAAAGAGCTCTATTCATAGGGGAAAAAAAATGCCTTCACATAGAGACTATATTCAAGACTATTCACACAATGAAACAGTCAACTTAATGCCCTACGCTTCCCACTTCACTGTTCAGTATACTAGCACACAGTTTAGTAGTATCTGCAATTAGCATAACGAAGTCGTTCCACCCACACATCAGCTGTACACTCTACAGCTAAAGAAACAATACTAAATAGTGTACTGCAGTTTGGTGACAGAATAAATGTACTGGGAGCACAAATATTCTGCTGTTCTGCGCCATCATTAAAAACAAATGCAACGATAAGGGCATCAAATTCAATTTACAATTATCAACATTAATCTTGTTTGTGGTCACTCCGGATGATTTATGACAACTGCAGCGAGGATTCGCAAACACGATGAATGGAATCCAACAAAGTGCAATGGACTGTGGCTTATTGGGTATTATAGATGGAGTGTGGTAAAACTAATGTTTTATTGACAGTGGCAGCACTTCTGGAGGACAATAGATAAGAAGGCTGTGAATGCGAATGCTTCCACTTCTGCAGGACGACGTTCCTGGACCACATTTTTCTTCTCGACAGAGTTGCCACATACCTCATTACCTTACTGTCATTTTGTGTTCTCATGGCAGTGGCATGAACACACATTCCTGCTGTGCTGGAAACACTGACAAGAGTTTTGTTGTGAGACATGCTCAAAGGAGTGCTAAAAGCAGAGTGTCTGTTCTCCCAGCTACAGGTCGCACCAGGTCACCTACAGCAAGTCCTGCTCAACCCAGATGGTTTTCTTCTGCTCCTCCATGATCTTGTCTTTGATAACCTTCAGGAGATCCTCCACTCCACTCCAGGAGTCGGGTTCTACAGTGGCATAGAGGCACGGCAGAGCCTCCAGCTCTTTCTCCTTAGCGCGGCACATTTTCAGGAAGTCTTCCTCCGAGTCCACCTTCAGCAGCCGCCTGCAGAGTATCAAATGTCACATCATCACGTATCGCATTTCATAACTCATACTGTATCTCAATAAGCCTAAATGAGACTAAAAATGAGTGTGAATGGCATGATTACGTGCAGAAACATGCAAAGCAGGCCAGCTGAAATTGAAACATTTTTGATGAGTGCAAATCTGATTAAGGGTGCGAGCTTGGCAGGCTGCTTACTTTAATTTCTTGATGTTTCTCTCGCAGATTTTGATGAATATAATGATGGGGTAGATTTCTCTCCTGAGCAAGTCTTTCGCACATCTCAGATCCACTTCCAGGAGACAGTGTTTATTCTGCAGGAATAACCAAAATTAGACAGTACTCCATTTACACCCTGCATTTTGAGCTTTGAATTCCTAATCTCAAAAAAATGTATTTTGGTAGAAGAAACATCTCATAAAGCAGCATCGCACGGATGTTTGAGTGATGCCACAGAAGAGAGGTATTTCTTTAAACTTCAATAAGCCAGTGTCTTTATGATTCAGCGCCGTTGGTTGCTACAGTGTTGCTAGGTGGTTACTAAGGTACTTCTATGGTATAGGTGCAAGTTGCTTAGGTGTTGCTAGGCTGTTGCTAAGGGCTTACTGAGTGGTTTAGTTGTTGGTTGCCAAAGTGTTACTAGGTGCTCGCTTCACTATAGCTGTTGGTTGCTAAAGTGTGGCTAAGTGGCTGCTAAGGTCAATCCAAAGTAAAGGCGAGACTGGACACCTTCCATCAGCTCCACTCCTCTGGTGGAGTCTTACCCCTTCTTTTCTCACACTGTGAACACACACTTATCTGATGTTCTTGTTTTCATGGAGCTCATGCAGGGGCGTGATTCTCATGGAAAATAGACGCACACATCCTCAACACATCGGCTACAGAGGTATGAAAATGAAACCCCTGACCACCTGACAAAACCCCAAAGAGCAATCTGGGTCTGAGGGTGTCTGCTGCACTCTGTCTCCCCCCCCCTCTCTTTCCCTGTATCCCCCCCCCCCCCCTCAGTCTCTCTCTTAGTCCCCCTCTCGCTTTCTCTCTCTCTCTCTCTCTCTCTCTCTCGGACTGCAAAGCCCCCATGGAGAGCTCTCTTCACAGTTGCAGAAAGCAATTTCTTACTTAAGGTCTACATTCCTCTCGCCACTTCTCTGAGTAAATAGCAGGTCTCATTCACGAGAGTAGAACATCAGAGTGGATCTCTTTGAATTAGGCATCAGTGGGGGAGAGTAATTGTCACACGAGAGCTCTGGGTCAGTGAGCAGTCCGAGGGAGAAAGGGTACAGCTCTCAAAACTAGAGATGCCACTTCTAAATGAGACACATCACTGCTGAGAGCACTGCTGGAGTACAGACATCGTACAATGCGCTTAAAATAAGGGAAAAAAAGGAAGAGGAAATGACAGCACACAAAGAGCACAAAAAAAACACATTACTGAAGCCACACCACGGATTCATAAAGGCACCTTAAAGGCAACGGCTTCGATGTTTTCAGGCGTGATGCACTCGTATGTATTGGCTTGCTTCTCTTTTGAGTAGATGATGGGCTCAATCTTCTGTTTCATGAAGAATTCGTCTTTTGTCAGGATATCTAAAAGGACGACATAAAGAGTTCAATATGAAAGGCAGAAAAATAACACTGACCTTCTTGTCAACCAGTAATAATTGATGTGAACTGCTCTTTTATAGTTTAGAAAGCTACTGTTCTACGTGGTCAACGATGAAGGCCTGCTTTTAGTCTTTTCTGGCAATACGGTCAGAATGAATGTCTGCTTTACTGGATAATTTGTAATAATTTATTCCAAAAAAAAAAAGATTTTTCAAAAACATTTTAGCGTCACAAATATGTTTCTCTAAGTAAGTCTTATGAATAAAATTTACTCTCTGACCATTTACTCAGCTCTAATTACCACATCGGAGCACTTTGTAGTTATAATTGCAGACTGCAGTCCATCTGCATACTTTGTAAGGCTGTTTTCACAACCTTTCTTCAATGGTCAGGACCCTACAGGACCACCAGCAAATAGGTTCTATTTAGATGGTTGGTTATTCTCAACAGTGCAGTGACACTGACATGGTGGTGGTGTTACACTGGTACGAGTGGATTACATACAGCAGTGCTTTTGGAGTGTATAAACGCAACCAGAACTGCCCACCAGTCAGGAATATCCAGTGTCCTGTGATCTCTGATGAATGATGATCAACCCTAGAAGATGACCAACAATCTGTTCACCAACAGATGAGCACCTGTCTCTTTACATCTACAAGGTGGAGCAACTATGTAGGAATGTCTAAAAGAGTGGACAGTGGGCGGAGACAGTGTTTAGACACTCTGGCAAAGAACATCCACTTTCTCCTCTCCTCCGGTCTCCCAGCTCTAGTCTCATTTGCAGATTACGTCGTGACTAAATATGGTCATCATTAATCTTCGTTATCTTCATCCTGCAATCATATGATCTTTAGCCGATTCCACCAACATGTGCAAACAAAAAGAAAGAAATGTAACATGGAACAGAGAATTGGAAGTTCCAAGGCCTATTTTTCACCGTCTACGGCCCCTGAAGCCCAAAAGAGAAAAAGAGAGCTTTATTGTCCCTTGATGTTCTGAACGATGGATTTTTTCCCAGTTGTTTTGAATACAGCTCATAAAGGATGAGGGGTGTTTTCTGCCAGTGATAGCTTCTCTGCTTCTACAAAGAACTATTAAACTGTATTCAAATGGAAGACAATGTTGGAGTACTCCAGAAAGCCAGCCTTCATAACCACTTTTAACTTTCTTCTTCTTGTTAGTTCTAACATTTTGTTTGTCTGCCCACTCACTGTCCGCTGTCCACTGGCATGAAGCATCATGGCACCATTTCCATCATCACTACACTCATCTTGCTTTCTCTCTCTCTCTCTCTCTCTCTCTCTCTCTCTCTCTCTCTCTCTC
>CM067505.1:31250672-31290672 GCA_034509495.1 Acestrorhynchus altus
TTTATATATATATATATATATATATATATATATATATATATATATATATATATATATATATATATATATATATATGTATGTGAAATGTTAGAGAGAGAGAGAGAGAGAGAGTTTTATGGTTTTAAATAATGTGCCTAGGGCTTTAGTGCCTAAGAGAGGAAGAGAGACGTGGCAGCTAAGCTGAGTGAAGCACCACCTGAATGTGCTTGTGCTTATAGAGCTAAAATGGGCATTTTAACACATTTTCTCGCCTCATAATCCCCCAATAAGAGCTGGTGGATTATCATGCTATTATCATATGAATGGCTGAGTTTGTTAATGGATGGGCCATCAAAAGCAACATCATGTCTCTTGATACTTTTTCTTCTCTCACAGTTAACTAAAAATATAATATCATAATTTCAGGGTTTCTTATTATGTTCTAGTACAATAAGATGTTTAGGTGTTTCAGCAAGATTTCTGTTCTCTCCTGCCAGAGCGCCGACTCCAGGGGGTTCAAACCTCTCTATCTTCATACACTAGTCAGCCATAACATTAGCACCACTGACAGCTGAAGTGAAAAACTTGATTATCTTCATATACTGGGGCATCAAGGGATGGATATATTAGGTAGCAAATGAGGACTGATTTGTAACACGCCAACTTCAAGAAGTGTCAAGCATAAGAATCTGCGACACACTGACACAATAGTCAAACGGTGATGGCTGGATCAGAACGTCTCCGCAACATCAGGTAGGCTTTTTGGGATGTTCCTGGTATGCAGTGGTCAGTACCTACCAAAAGTGGACCAAGGAAGGACAACCAGTGTACTGATGCCAGTGTCATGGGCACCTAAGTCATTAATTCTTATGGAGGTCTCACCTTACACAGGATCTAAAGGACCTGCTGCCAGTATCAACAGGACACCTTCAGTCGATACCTTGAATGAAGAGTTTGAAAGCAATTAAAGCATTTTGAAGTGTCGCATCAGGTCGTTTGGATATTACTATGGCAAGCCGTTACCGACAAAGGATAGAGAAAAGCATGTGCCAGCTAAACGGATCTACACAAACCACAGAGAAGGAGAACTGATGGACATGCATGGAGTGACAAAAAAGCCATGAATGCATTCAATACATTCAATAAGCAGTGATGTCCTCCATGAGTCTTCCTGTTAGTGCCAGCACCATTGGCAGATGACTGTATGACTACACGCATGACGCAGGACTACACGCATGCAGACTGTCAAAATGCCGTTAACACCAGACCATCATTGCCAAAGACCGCAACAGTATCGAGCCATGGAGTCACTCAGAATGGCAGCGCATCATCTTCAGTGATGAGTCCTGCTTCTGTCCGGGTGGAGATGAGCAAAAAACCCATGTGTGGAGGCACTGTGGTCAGCACCAAGATGAACGGTTTAACCGCACATGTTACACACCAATGCCCGGAGTCATGGTGTGGAGTGCAAATCTGCAGGAACTGAATGAACATGTTCAAGTTTAATCGATTATTGCAGGACGCCATCGGGAACCTCTACAACGCGGGCCAAGATGTCCAGTGTTTTGTGTTAGCAAAGTTCATTCATTCATTCATTCATTCATTCATTCATTCATTCATTCATTTTCCAAACCGCTTATTCCTGAATAGGGTCACGGGTGAGCCGGTGCCCAGCCGGCAACTCTGAGCGCAAGGGCGGGAAACAACCCTAGACAGGGCGCTAATCCATCGTAGGGCGCACACATCCACACACTAAGGGCCACTTTAGAGTCACCAATTCACCTATCATGCATGCACCGGAGTACCCGGAGGAAACCCACGCGAACACGGGGGAAACATGCAAACTCCACACAGAAACTTCCCAGGTCGCCCCACCCGGGGATCAAACCCAGGTCCTTCTTGCTGTGAGGCAACAGCGCTATCACCGTGCCGTCCCGTGTTATCAAAGTGTAAAAGCATATTGAGAGACACTTTATATATATATGTACTACTGCATGTGTATATATGTGTGTATCATATCATTTAATTTTCTGTCTCTGATCAATAACAGAGTTAGTGTAGAAACTCCAGACCCTGATAAAACAGGAAAAGGAAGAATTTCTCATTCTGAAGGAAGTAGATGAGAATTTTTTGAGATTTGAGTACCAGATTTCTCCTGGAAGCCCCCAGCCAACGTGTGGATGTGTCAATTTCATCACCAGAGCACTTGATTTATCATTAAGCGTTGATATACCAAACCAGGTTTCTATACACAATGCTAGACTCTCAAGAGGAGAGCTTTGGAAATGCTTTAGTGAACATATATAACATTATTTATATTATATGCACGTGCAGCAAACAGCAGAATCAGAACAAAGCTCATTCCACAAGTTTGAAACACTTGGTTTTGTGGTAAACACTTCATCTAGGCCAGTGGTTCTCAACTTGTTTTAGTGTTTTCCTGCTGTAACACACACAGCTCATCTCAGCCAGGGCTCATCAGTTAGTTCACTCGTGGGATCAGCTGTTCTGGAATGATCTGCAGGGCAGTGGTACTCCAGGACTGAGAACCACTGTTCTAGACAACTGTTTGCATGAATATGTGAAAGATTCTAATTAATAATGCATGGATGCACAAAGTTCAGAGTTCACAGAGTGTTTTGCTTGTTGCTAAATGCCATAGTTATTTTTAATAATAGCTCTGGCCTTTAGCAACAAGCATGTGTTTCATTGGGATTGGACAAGGTCTCCCCTCAACCGGTATATTGCACCATATTTACGAGAAACATTGTGATATCTTTAACAGATAGAGACCCTCCAGAGGGTTTTTTTTTTATTCCTGAGCTAATTTACTCCTGCGTCTGAGTTTGGTAATTAGCCATGAGAGGAAAAACAAGTTTTTTAGCCAGTTTAGTATTTTGTAATAAATCATGTTTGTTATTTTGGAATACATTTGGAATAATACTGGTGTCTTGCCTGCAGCAAAGGGTCTGAAGGTCCCTTTCATTTTGTTAATAAATTTCAAGTGTGAGCCAAAACTTAGAGCTTAAGAAACGGCAAATATTACAAATAATAAATAATAATGAACAACTCTTATATCTAAAACTAGGGTGGGCTGAAATTCAGTTAACCAGGACTACTTACACTGTCTTCTTTAATGAAATGGTATTTATCCTGTACTGACACAACCCTCATATTATGAAGGGATAACTCATTTTTCCTGGCCTTAACTGTGACCTAAATCTCAGTATCTGTGATTGTTCTGACTCACTGAAAAACATGTATATCATTATGTTGTTAGTCAGCATATCACCATTCACTGCTTCTTCTGAAATCAAGTATATTAAAAAGAGTTTATACTGCTTTTATTGAAAGTAACTGTTTCTACTGTCCAGGAAGTATTTCTACCAGATTCTATGGAGCATTGCTGTGAGGATTTGATTGCCTTCAATGCCATGAGCATTAGTGAGCTCAGGATGTTGGAGGATCATCATGCCAACTCCTCAACCCATTCCAAAAGTATTGGATGTCGCGCCATCATTCTACAGAACACAATCCCGCTGCACCACAGCTCAATACAGGGGATCTTTATACACATTTAGCCCATGACTGGCTTTTTTTTTTTATCAGCTTCTGTTCTATTAGCAATACTTCTCTACAGGAACGAGACGAGCTGTGTGTCTGTGTCCACAAGCATACAGGGGACATGTAGCGTATCTTCCCCAGCAATTTCAGGCACGCCTTTGCTTTTACCAACCTGGTTTGCAAATGTTGAACTCCATGGCCCCTCCAGAGTTGAGGAATCTCTGAACGATGGTCTTGGCCAGGATGTTGGGTGAGAAAAGCACGGGACGTTTTCGTGGGCAGGAATGAGGGGTCACTGGACTGTATGGGATTAGGTTCAGATCGCTTTTGTTCAGGTCATTCTCCGAGTCTGATGAGTCTGATGACAACAGACACACACGATTTATTTAGTGATCCGGGCGACAGTTCAATTAATGGTTAAACAAATGTAAATAGACAGAATACACCCCTTCGGCCAAACTGCAAGCATCAACTGAAGAAACAAAATATAAAGTGTCACCATTATAGAAGAGCAAGAGAACAAATACAGTGCAGCCTATGGACCAGAAAGCTATTACATGAGCCTCCACCCCTCAGATATGGGTAAGGATGAAGTGAATCAGGAGGACAGCCATCATGCTTACCTTCAGGCTTCATGGTGTCAAAGCTTGCTCTTGGAAGAGTTGACAGGTTGCCACCATTGACAATGCGAACGCGGTCATTGCTGTCCATCCTTTTGTATTTGTTATCAGCCCTGCTGACAAACTGATGTGAAAATAATCTCTTAATCTCGGCAATCCAACAAAAGCCCTTTTAAGTCCTAGTGTTAGGCCATAGGAACAGATACCTGGAGGATCTGGCAAATGAAGATGCTGGCTCTGGAGAGACGTGGGCTAGACTTGGGGTCTGGTGATGGAGTGGGCTCCTCAGGCTGCAAAGTGGTCTGAGGACATAGAGAAGAAGGTGAATGTCGATTAATGTGATTGCTGGGGGAATCATGTTTGACTACACTTTGTTGTGCTGCCTTTGCCGAAACTGCAAGTAAGCAAGGTCTTTGCAGGTCTTGGTGCTCAAAGTGAACTTACGCGCAATCCCCGCAGACTCTCTGCCTCCTCGCGGCCTCCGCGACACATCAGTTTCTGGATCTTCACCAGGAGGAGTTGCTGGGCCCTGGGGAGAAGGATGACCGTCAGTTCACAATATAGCCTCCAGTCACAGTCAGCAGACATACACACACAAAAACACACACACTAACATATTCCATTCCCAGAGGCTAACATTCTTCAGTGTACAGCAGACAAAGACTTCTTTAAAAATGAATCAATTCCAGGAGAAAAAAAATACTTTATTCACTTCAATTCATGAGCACTTTTATCCCCTGAGGAAGTAAGCCATATCAAGATCCTGACCTGCTGAAGCTGGGTATGGTGCCGTTTTCCTGGTCCTTGTTCGAAAAGGAGTCCACGCGCGCACACAGCCATTCACACCTGCCCTGGTGCCTGGTGTCCAACACATGGAGTACCTCATCACAACGCACATTCAAAGAGCAGCTGTCCAACTGACATGAAATGTTCAGGTTGACCCGGATGTAGAACGAGTCACCAGACACCACTCGACCCTCATCCATGTCCTTCTGCAGCTTCCGGTAGCCTGAAGATAAGAGAAGATGTCACCTCGCAGACCCAACAAACAGCACTTGAAACCAAACTGCTCTGCATCACTGCTGCTTCTGCCACGGAAGCTCCAGTCACACATCCAGCCCGCCCCAGGAGTAACGTGCTGCCAGATGAAATCGAACACAATGGAGCACTGCACTGAGGTCCATAGCTCGCAGCGAACGCTGGCACAGTCATAAAGAGGACAAAGGTCAGTGTGCTGCAATTTTGTTTTAATTACTTCTGGCACAGAGTTCACTGGTACACGCTGAGAAATTCTGTCAGAAGTGCCGACTTTCAACTGATGGACAATTTGTGGAGGAGATCTTTACAGCCATGCCTTACAATCTGCAATCCAAGAAATTATACCTTCAAGCTTGACTAAAGTTTGCAGCTGACATCATGGACAAAGAAAAAGCTTAAAGAGAGAAAGTTTTGTGGTCAGAAGAGAAAGTTTAATCATTTTACATGTTTAGAGTAAAGATGATTGCAAGTACATCAGAATTTTCCAACATGGCCATCAACCACCAGTAGTACGGTTGAAACCAGTTGGGTGATCCAACAGAACAATAAACTCAATAACCTAAATAACCAAATAAAATGATGTATATATAGTTATGACCATATGTTGTTTTTAGAAACAAGCCCAACACTGCCATGATATTCATTTTTATGATGAGTAAATTTCCAACCTCAGCTACGCAGTCTCACCCTTGTTTATGCGAATTAAACCTATTGAAAAATCATAGTCAGTGAACCTTACTTTTAAGTTTAATTACATTCTTAATTAAATGACAAGGGTTGAATCAAAGGTGTCCAGACTCACCCTCAAAGTTACATCTGTAATGCAGCTGAATTGGGCCGGTGCATCTCTGCAATGTCCAGTGAGCCTCTTCCTGGGTGCATGTGTCCAGGGGCACACTCTGGGTCTCCCCACGGAAACAGCCCTTAATCTAGACAAATTAAAACAAGGCCCTCTATGATAAAGAAATGGAAATGGAAACATGGCTGCTGTAGAGATTTTGGAACCTTTTATGGCTAACTCATAGTATTAAATCACCATCAAGAGATTGTGTCCCGCCTTTAGGCCAGCCTTGTCTGCATTGGAGCCAGGAAGGACTGAGGACACAAATATGCCACTGTCATTGCCCCCGACAAGAGTAATGTCTGACAGGAGAGAGTCTCCTGGGAGACAGAGGTCCTGCACTGGGCGTGATGTGCTGGAGCGTGTACAGGAGGTAAGGGAGGGACGGAACGGCCTGGAAATAGGACAAGAGGGAGAGGACACACTCAAGGAAAATGATGTATGAGGACAACAGGAATATGACAAAAGTATGACACTGTTACATAACGACAGGTTTAACTTAGAAAGAAAAACACCCAACTTAAAGAGACTCTTGGCAAAATTCATAATGTGAAACGATTTAGTAATAAGACTTTCATATATATAACAGGAACTAACAGGAAATCAGTGTCCATTATAAGATAAAGCAAGATACTGACCGCTTGATATGTGACTCTCAACTGTGTGCACAAAGGGAAGCACAGAATGGGACAAGCTATGTACCTCTCCAGTGAAAATTTCCTGAAGATGTTGTTGACTTGCTCCAGGTCATAGGAGTCCATGCCCTCGGACTGATGGGAGGACGAGGATGAGTGGATGGACGGTGGGCCATAGGAGACTGTGTCTGTATCATCTATCATTAGTGGGAAAGAAAAAAGAAGTCAGTGATGTGAATAATTTGAATGATTACAGTGGTTCGTATAGATTGACAATGATCCACAAATATCTGTTTACCCATGTCCATGTCTCCACTATCAGAGTCCAATGAATCATGGCTGAAATGAAAAGACAGACAGTCTTTACATCATGCTATAAGTCTCACTTCAGCTCCGAAAAGCAGTGTTGTGCTTTTGAATACCATCTGGGCAGAAATTCATGGTCTCCTTCTTTGGTCCTCCTGAGAATGGAAGACTTCTCTGGAGGCTCGGCAGCTGTGGACATGATACTGTCATTCCGGTAACGGGGCTGCAAACAACCAGGAAAAGATACAGATGGTAAAACCATCCTTCAAATAAGACAATAGAACTAAACAAATTACTGAGCACAAACTCAATAAGAGCTTTTTCCTGCATGAATCATACCGACTTACCCCAAAGGGTGAGTTTGTCATCACAGAGGCGGTGTCTGCAATTACAGCATCTGACAGGTCTCCATTGACATGTGGTGCAGCTGAAAAAAAAAAGAGAAAGGAAGTCAAAGATGTTGGTGTGGTCTGTGCTTCTTTCACTTTCTCAAATAAGGCCGTTGAAGATTCAAGATAACCCTACCTTGAAAATCCAAAGATTTGGGTGGAGAGATTGGTGATTTCGCTCTTATCTGGGGAGGGTATGGGAACTGTGTCAAAAACACAAAATCCTGGTCCACATAGAGGTCAAAAAAGGACAAAAAAGCAGTAAAAGCCACATTTCAGCAAAGCTTACCCCTTTAAGGTTTGGTCTGCGTTTAAAGCGGGAGACATCAGGACTGGGAGCAGGAAGGAACATGTCTTCTGGAGTCTCCTCGCCAGAGTCCTCAGATGGAGTCTTGGCCTCTTGGTGCTCAAAGTGACTATATATGACGGCCTGAGGTACATCTCGAGGCAAACTCTAAGGAGCACATAAACAGTGAGGAAATATAAACAGCTATTATGGCTGCAAGAAATTTATTATGTAAGCTATTAAGGTACAGTGGCAATCACAGTTTTATATGACTCACAATGGCAGCTTGTAAAGCTGAACTTTTCAAGACATTAAAGTGTTCAAACGGGTTTTGCAATGTCACCAGCTACATTGTGGGGAGGAGCTTTACAGTGGAAATCAGCAGGTACCAGGTATCGAGAAGCAGGTAGAGTCGAGAAGGCTCAATTAGTATAGGTACCATGCAGTGGAATAATTTGCTTTGCTCTTTCTGGGTGGGTGAGTAGAATGGCCCATCACATAGCAAGATACCACCCAGGATGGGGTGTCTGTTAGCTGATGTAACAGAGCTGTCAGATAACACTCTTCTCCATGCCCACTAAACTGTTCAGTGCATTACTGGCAGTTCAAAAGAAGGAGGTACATGCTTTCCATTACCATTTTAGTTCATGGATAAGGAAAATTTGAGAAAAGGAAATCTGCTAAAAATGAATTGTGGAAAGAACAAACAAAATGTTTGGAGATCCTCCAACTTAACTAACTGCTTAATTATAGACCCACTATGGTCTTTTCTGCCATTAGATGTCACACACTTGGCCACCATCATCTCAGACTAAAGCCACCTCCCTCCTCCTATCTGTGTTTTTGGCATAGTTGTGCAGCACACAGAGGAAATGACTACTAAATACACACAAGCACAACAGAGCAGTTAGATAAGGAGGGACTGATTTCACCTGTGTTTTCATGACTCCTTGACTGAATTTGTGCACCCTGTCCTACTAAGCCAGGCTGTTAGCACTGAATCTAACTTGCTGCTTTCACCTGAACGTTTGTAGGGCACTTTCCGGTGAGAACAACACGCAGCTTCATTGTCTGCTATTCATTCTACGTCAAATTCAAAGTGTAATAAATTCAGTGACTCCTCAAACCTTTGACTAACACTCAGCAAGCATGGGCTCATAAGTGAAGATAATTGAGGCCTATGAAGCAGACACAAAGATTCCAATGCGATTCCATCTCACAATTTCCACTTCCCTTAATGTCATTAAGTAATACCAGTTAAGGGAAACTGTGGAAGTCAAGGCAAGATGTGGAAGACCATGAAAACGCTAAGAGAAAACTGCACGTCACGTCAAATCAAGTTTTGTTGATTTATATTTTAACAATGGCAGTTGTCATAACAGCTTCACAGAGATTCGGGTCAAAGCCACTAGTGAGCAAGCCAGACGTGACAGTATAAGTCTCCCAAAAGTAACTTTGTCCAAACTGCCATAAATTACAGCAGCATTGGGTGTAAAGACCCCTTTGGCAACCTCATCTCTCCAAACATCACACACTTCTACAGGTCCACTGTGGAGAGCTATTTAACTAGCTGCACTATAGCCTGGCACTCTAAAAGTATGGCCCAACAGAACATCTACAACAAGTGATGCTTGAAGAATGTCAGCAGCATCTCTTCTGAGATATGTTTCAACCCCTTCCATCTGGAAAGTGGAACCAGAACATCTGAGCCAGAACCACCAGACTGACTTAGCTTTTGCCCACAAGCTGTTAAACTGGTCATATCAGCAGTACCCACAAGAACATGAATGCACACACTACAGACTGTTGCTGTTCTAAATCCTAATCCTCTCGGCTTACTCAATTTATTCACACACTGAGCTTCCCTAGCTCATGGGATCACATGCACATTACATATTGAACTTGGAACTCTTAATGCTTGAACATTAAGGCTCTTCATGCTCATTCACTTGCAATCTACAATATGCAATATGCAAATATATATTTCTTTGATAATTCTGTGAAATTGTTATTGTGTAATTTAGACTCCTGACCTGATTAAATCCTATTTTTTTCTGTACAGCTGTATTATTTTCTGTACATGGGCAAACAGTTGTATGTAGGATTTAACCAGGGTCATCAAGGTCATATATATATCATTTATGGCACATTTTGTGCTCACTGTCTATGTACTGTATTGAAATTACCTCTGCACAGAGTTGTTGCAGCTAAAAAGCATTTTGTTATATTGCCAAACCCCAGTTTGGTCCAATCATAATACTGAAATGTTTGTCAGCAAGTAAAAAGAAGGCATTCCAGCTAACACCAGCTAATTCTAGAAGCAACCGCCTACACCAGGACAACAATCCAAAACACATGTGAAAGTCCTTGTTAAACTACTTAATTTGAAGCTTTTGGAAGGATCCTTCATAAAAATGTCAACTGACATAAGCCTACTGTAGAAGCAAAGACAGCTGACAGAATACTGCAGAAATAAAAGTGTCCTGTTGTGAAAATATTTTTACTTCTGCATCTCAATATGCCAACAATACATATTGAGTTGCGCCTCACAAACATTAGGTAATGAGCTGCAGCAGAAATAGATTAAATATTGTGTACGATGATTAGTCTGTGTTTCTCCCACTCGATTTTTAACTGTTTATACACCTCTGTATGAGGAGGCTCAACGTAATAAGGCTCAGTAGGTATTGTTTACCAAACTGAAATGCAAAACGACATCAAGTTAAGAGAATTTTTGACTGAACTAAAGCATGGTTGGTGTGGCGCAACAGATAACACTGTGTGGGAGACTGGGGTTCAAGTCTGGCAACTATGCAGTGGTTGGTGTGGTGCAACAGACAACTCCACCAGCGAGCCATGTGGGGGACTGGGGTTCGACTCCCAGTCTGGGCAAGTATGCTGTGCTAAACCAATAAGAGTCCCTAACACTACTCTGACCCACCTCTGTGATTTTGTAAGTTGCTCTGGATAAGAGTGTCAGCTAAATGCCATAAATGTAAGGTGAGTAAATCATCTGGATTCAGTTGCTGAATCAATTAAAGCTGATTTGTTTATATTTTACAGTGAAAAAAACTGGGTATTGTATTTGCATTTTTACTCACATTATATGGGTTGTGTAAAATTCAACAAGGCCTGGGATGATCACGTTTTTATATCATGGTGCTGTGAAAAGAACTGGGGGGGCTGTGTTCATAACTTTTCGACCATTAAGTAATGGGCACATAATAATCAGATAATCCATCCTTCTACAATAGATGACCATCAACAACGTCTAAATACATAGATGCACATCTACATGTACATTATACACACTGCAGTACCATATACGTGAATATGGGTGGGGGAGGTGTGAAATGATATGCTAGTTCTCAGTGTGACTTTTTGTAAGCGTAGCTAACTCTAGTTGACTGTACAGCACAGCAGACACATTTGTGGCCTCTACGTAAAAATTGCACAAACAGTATTATAATGCACACCTGGGTAAATTCAAAGCCATGCTCCTTGGACAGACGCCTCAGTCTTGACTCAAGTGTGACAATTTTAGCTTCTTTACGCATTATCTCAATATGCAGCTCATCGCCCTTCTCCTCCAGCTCCCGAATCTGCTTACGGTACTTGTCTTTGTCGATGAGACACTGAGACACCTGGTTTTGGGCTTCATCTCTGGATCGAAAAGCCTGCAAGACACAACAATAAATATCCTCTTTTAGAATGGAATACCTATGACGTCAGCATTCAAATGGCTTGACTCTATCCGACCTGGTCCCGCTCACGCTCCACCTCCTCCAGTTGGACAATGATGGTGTTCATACGGTTCTTATACATCTCACAATCCTTCTCCAAAGTGGAACACTTCAACTCAAGGTCTTCCTTCTCCTCGAGGTACTGTGGATGAGAGGAAAACATTCCTAATCTCAGTGACCCAGGGCACAGAGGAGGTCTGCGCAAATGAGATTAATATAATGCAGAGCACAGCAAGTGCTGTGGCACTGATGTCTTCCACCTTCAGAGCAGAACTGCCGGGTCTCAAGTGGCTTCACACTTTAAACTTACACTTTTATCTTTTTTTCAGGCTCCCAGTCAAGAGGAGAAAATGTGAGAAGAGCTCAGTGCTATTTCAATCTAAAAGAAGTCAGACAAGTTCCTCTCTTCATCAGAATTTTGACACTTTTCACAAGCCAGCTCAAAACCACCACTAATTACAGATGTAGCACACGGCAGATGAGGCGTCTCAGAGCAGCCAGGTTTAATCAGATTCCATCACTTCTTGTTCCAATGTAACAAGAAGATCAGGCTTTGTCTACTTCTACATTTTCAGCCTGGGCTCCTTAAATTCACCGGTGTGATTCTGTCACATGTGGGAAGAAATGGAGATCACATCCTTTTCTGGATGCTATCAAGTAGAGTCATACAGGAATCTGTAGGTAATGATACCATAGTCACTTCAGACTTGACCTAAATTAAGGAGGAAATAACAGCAATGAAGTGAAACCAGATCAAAAACCAGCCCTGACCTTGTCCCTGAGTTCCTCAGCCTGACGCACTTCCTCATGCAGGTTGTAAAGTCTGTTGACCAGCTCCTGACGATCTTCCAGAGCCTCCTGGCGATCCTGTTCCAAAATGTCCCTCAGGGCCTTATCTGATTCAGTCAGTGGACCAGGCTGCATACACATGAAAATAACAAACGCAACACTGTTACAGTTACGGATTCAAAACCAGACTCTTGAATTACTGTCTACACTCGGTTGTTTATTTATTGCTCTGCTCCGTCCGTGTAATGTTTATAAGAAAGATGACCTGTATGATAGACTGCAGCTCCTGGAGTTTGATCTTCAAAACCTCATTTTCCCTCTCCAGCTCATAGATCTGCTCTTTGCGAGGCCTGTTCTCGATATCGTTCTTCAGTTTCAGAGACTGCCTCCTCTCCATTTTGCACTCCTCCTCTACTTTGTTCAGCTTGTGCTTCAGCTGGTCAATCTGAAGTATAAATGGAATAAAGAGCAGGCAAGATCAGCATTCATGTGGCCACTACTTTAAGAGCTCTGACCAAGAGTTTAAAGGCAGCAGATTTACATGACGTTAAGCCATGACCATGAAGCTCTTAGAAAGTAGGTCTATAACAATTTAATCTGGTCAACCAGAGACATTGAATGGAGAAAAGCTGAAACTGACGATCTGACCTCCAGCTGCAGGTCTCGACTCCTCATGATGGCCATGTTCTTCTCTTCGCTGAGCTGAGCATAACGCATGGCCAGCTGGTAGTTTTCATCCTTCACCTTGATGAGCTCGTCATTGCAGTTGTTGCGCTCCTCTTTCATTTTGTTGTAACGCTCTTGGAAGGTGCGCAGCTCCTGGTTGGCCAGCCGCAGCTTCTTTTGCTCGTCTTCCAGGGTTCGGTTCTGGGCCAAGATGTCCACTCGCTGGACATCTTTTGCCTTGGCCTGCTGCTGCAACTTCATTACCTCATTCATCAGGAACTGGGTCAGACCTTCATGGCCCTCCTCAACTGTGGATGGAATACGAGAATGACAGTTTGGTCATGTTCGGTTACCACAAGAGAGGCACCGCCCAGTAAATTCTCAAAATGATGGTTGAGGTGAAGTAAACTAGTGTGGAGAAATTGTGACCAGATGCTAAAATTCACGTTGCATAATCACTGTGAAAAGACTCACCTACTATAGAAGAGCACCTGCGAGTTGGCTCCTTCCCCGTTACCATTTTGTACAGGTCAGGGTAGTATAACTCCAGGCTCTCTAGAAATACTACATAGCCTCGTTCACCTTTGGTATGAAGGATATCCAACAGTCGACCTGAAAAAAAAAATGCTTATTGGTGATTTCACTGTCTTTCCATTCATGTCTGGGTGCTGCTGCATGCCTGTCCTTTGGATCAGGCTCTCCCAATACGTGAACCTTCAGGGGTCTAAGGGCATTTTCTCGATTTTGCATATCTTCCTAAATTTGCCATTAAATACACTTGCATTTCAAATTTTAATGTTAAGAACAATCTTGATTCTCACTATAACAAGACCCCATGTGACCTTGAGCCCTGTATGACGGGACAATTTGAAGGGTTTCTGAAGGTGATGAGCATATCCTTAATTTCCTGAACATCCAGTGGTCAGATTCACACAAAATAGAGATAGATGCACAAATCCAATAATTAGATGACAGACACACAAATCTATCAGTAAGAAATGGGTAGAGGCAGAAGACAAGTTTCTGAATTCCTCTTCATAACCTCATAATTGTGAGTCATTAAGGATCTTGAGCTAAGATGCAATGGCAGGTTTGAAGTGTGTTTCTGCACTGTGCTATCAACATCATCATCATCATCATCATCATCATCATCATCATGCACACCAAAATTAATGCAACCCTCCTAACCACTTTGTTTTTCCATCCTTCCTGTATCTGTCTCCTGCTTCCCTCTCTTTTGCATGTACTGAGGTGCCCTGTTCCTATGGTTCTGTCCTGGTTCCCTCCCCTGCTGCCCACTGTGCTGCTGTCCAGCTGTCCAGCTCTGGATCGTTGCATTGATTTTTGTACAATGCAGCTGGACATATGGCTGCATAACCTGCATAGACTTTCACATTAACACTGAGTTTCAGCTTCCACTGTGTCTGGTTTACTCTCAAGGATTCTTCCTTTGATATGAGGGAGTCCTTGCTTTACCTTTGGCTTGCAAAAAGAGGCTCGGCTCTAGAACCTTGAAAACCTGCTTTGTGACAACATTCACTGTGAAATATCTTTTGAAAATAACTGACTTTTATCATGAGTGTTCCTGCCTTGCCCTCATTTCTGAACTTTGTTGCTCTGCTTTGGTCCAGTTTGATCTTTGTCTGGAGCTGCATTCTATTCCACAATTGGAATCTAATTGCCATGTTTAGTAGGTCTGTTAGAGCAGGAAAATCAGCAAATTGTACAGGAATCTGGAACGTCAGAACCAGGATTGCCTATTCCTGCACTACCATGTGATAGGATAAGGGAACATGCGCTGCATTATTATAATATAAAAAAGAGCAAATTGCGTTGACAGCAACAGGTTTGTGTGTTGTTTACATTGTGTTATACTGCTTGGGATGAGCGTCAGCTATTTTAACCCCCAAGATGCCATAACTGATGCGTAAACATTGAGTCCTTATGGTTTGGAATCTCACGTGAGTTCCCAGTGTAGTCCACCTCAAAGACAACTACTGGGGTGACTGGAATGCTGTTAATGTTGACGGTGTTCGTTATGGAAAGGTATAGTTCAGTAAAAATATTCAGTACGGATACCAATACAAAACATTCCATTTGATACTGATACTGAAAACATTTCAGCATAATGCTTAAACTATACACCTTTTTTTTCAGAGCTGGTTGCTGTTTGAACAGAAATGAATTGAATCCGACCTTCAGGATCCTGTATTGTCGTAATCTTACCCATGATGATTAATTTTAATTACGTAAACCTAATTATAATTGGTCCTATACGCTGCATTTCTAACATACTGAAATGAAGCTATGCAATAAAACAGCGCCACACGTGTAGACGCATCACAGTGCTGTGAACAGCAACAGTAAACAGGCACTCCAAGTGGACGCTGGGCTGTTATCTTATCCACCTAATTTAAAGTAAATCTGCTACTGTCTGCAAACTCACAATTACAGAGCTGAATAGAGCCGAAAGGCCTCCCCTACAACATGAAAACCTGTGGAACATGAATTTTATTGACCAGTCATATGAGGCAGTCATGTTTGGAGACTTTTCAATACTCAGTAGCACCAACATGCTTCGGTTGGTGCCATATTAGTATTGAACTTCGATAACCAATTATACTGTTACCTCCTGTATGTTCTACAAGTTTGTCAGCAAGCTGTATTATTGTTATGATAGTTTATGCTCTGTTTTTGTACTATTTTTTAGTATGGGTTTAAACAGCATTAGGCAAATTTGGTATCTTTTAACTTCTGTGCTCCCCATACAGGTGGAGAGTGTAATTCATATTTACTCCACTGCAGAGAAGACACGTGGATTTTACAAGCGATACAAAACTGGTGCCAGAGGAGCTAGAGTAATATACAGGCTTTTCCACAAACATGACTCGGGTTACATAGCCGTACACATTTCTGGAGAGAGGTCTCATTCAATTCCAGCAAAAATTCACGGTGCAGTTTTAAGTGATGATCATTTCGAAGCTCTTATTTTAAGGTAAACTGCAACATAATGCTGCTTTGACGTATCTCATTAGCTCCATGACCAATTTATTGGAGCATCAAGTGAATTCCCGCTTGCATCCTGTCTTCTGACGTCAAATGTCACACCTTTAGGCAGAAAAGTTCTGGATTTGTGTTGGGATTTACTGCAAACAGTGGAATAAGAGCATATTCAACTCTGAGGCATAGCGCATAAAGACTCCGGAAAATGTACCGGTGTGCACAAAACTCACGGCGTCCCTAGCGGAACAGAGTAAAGCCATTAGGGAGCTGTGCAAATGGAATAAACACTGAGCTACTGTTGTGATGGGCTTCTTTGTGACAAACAAGATGGTAAAGGCCTGGAAATCTGTTTGGTTAAAATGTTCCAATTGCTGCTGGCCATACAGAAGTTGAAAAATGATACGGAGGTCCAGGATGGAGTCCACACACACACACAAAAAAAACACACAGTTGCAGCAGCAACTCATGGGATTAAAAGCCTCCATTCATCACCATATTACAAAACTGGAACAACACAGTGAGAGATGTGGTGTCTGAGTAACTGATTGATGGCACGATTTGCATGTAAATGTTTTCAGCACAGAATTTGCATTTTCATATTCCATAGTGTTTAGTCTTTCTGTCACTGCAGCTTAAAATGGGAACGCTGAGTGAACACGCCGCATTAGAGGGTCTGTGTACGTAAATCACACCACCATACAAAAAGATGTACCGAACAAACAAGAGGATGTGAAACACTGGTCACACATACCTACAGAACTGAAACGCAACATGTGCAGAAACCAACACACACACACCCGTACACACACACACACACAGGGTACCTGCACGGTTGGACTTCGTCTCGAGCAGTAAGGAGTGCAGCACCTCGTCCTCATCCTGTTCGTCAATGACCTTGCACTGCCGCAGGTAGGAGGTCAGCTTGCAGGGGTTAATGTAGCGGCACAGAATGTACCGGTTCTTTTCCACACTGCCCCACAGAGCCTCCTCGTCATCTAAGATGTTCACAGACCCTCCGTTCTCCATGTCTGATGAAGTCTGCATTGAAAAACACACTTTCAGCCCATTTTCCTGCCCTTATTGTGCTCATGTGAAGTCCACGCATTAGAAAAGCACTCTGGTTTCACACCTAGTTTGCTAAAGTCTGCACCAGAGTTTGGGTTTGTGTGACAGTTAGGGGTGAGCAATGTGACAAGATTTTATCATCATTGTAATATTTTGTCATCCTGAAAAACAATACGCCTTTCTGAGCAGATCATGGAAACCATGATGAAAAGTGTAAAGAGTCAAGTTTAGCTACATATAGTGCAACGATGTTTAAATAACAACCTCATACGAAATGTTTAGTAGATGTTTCAGCTGCATGTCAATTCTAAGATTACATATTTGAAGTGTTGCGATGTTACATTTTTAATATAATGACATCAACTCACCCTTTAGTGAAAAAGTGCTTTTCGTTTGGATTTCACACATACATTAACGTGCACATATTAGGGGTCTAACAATCAATCAAATTCATGGTTAATCAAAAAGAAATACATAAGACTAACCGAGGTTTCTTTTCATTTCATTCAAATCTTTTATTTTCCATCTGGTGCTGTACAGTACAACTCTGAAAGCAGTTAATACAGACTGTACTGTGTTAATTAAGAAGTATAATGTAAACGTTACTTCTTACTTATTTAACACACACCCATAAAATCTGGCACAGCGTGTCCAGTGTGAGTTACATTGTTAGTCTTTTCAAATGCAAAAATCAGAGAACAGTGAGAGATAAAGGATAAAAAGAGAGTGAAACAAGTGTCTGAGTCTGTCTGTTTTCCCGCAACAACAAGAGGGATAGAGATGAGAGAGTGAAAAAGGAGAAGGGCTGGGAACGTCTGTGTGCGGAGCTCAGTTACCGTAGCGATATTCCTAAACCACTGCAGTTTCCATAATGTCATGCAAATCCAATGGTTACAGCTACGGTCTGACAATATTTTATTAGATTATTGATCAGTTCTGTTATTGTGATACACGCTCCAGTTCTCTGAGCATACTGTGGATACTGAAAATCTTTTAATGCAATCAGAAAAGAGGGATGCGAAGACATACAGCAATGCTATCTGACAAAATGAACCAAAATACATTATTTACAAGAGGCCCTTCCTAACACGCATACTATTTAAACATATTTAATTATTACTTAAATCATGTTTATAGGTAGCTGTATGTAGTTAGGTGCCTTTAGCTGTAATTCCTTTGAATATCTGCGCCAAACAAGGTCAGTGCGGAAGCCCCCTGAATGAGTGACAGTAGCCATCAAGGTATATCTCTGAATAACATCACGAAAACATTAACTGTGATGATTATGAGTCTGTTTCACATTATAGGTATATGATAAAAAGCATGTTTTGACACTATCTTGAATGTTATAATTGTTCTGAATCCAATAAATCTATCAAAGCAGGTGGAGATGTAACTGTTTGGTATGACACATGAAATATCCTGAAAGCTGGACACCAGTGACTGTAAAGAACAGCAGTGATCAAAATCCCTAATTAACAGGTTAGATGCACTTGTTTTGTTTATGTTTATGTATATTTATGATCTGATCCGGGGGCTTTTGAATATGCAAATGAAAAAAATATGAATAAAGTGCTAGCAAGCCTTCTTCACCAATATATATTTAAATGATCTAACATAAAATTTTGATTAAATGTAAATAGCGCTGGTGTTTTAAGCAATGGTCTTTTTGCAGCTTTTACTTTATTTTTTTTTATTATTCAAACATATTCTGTGTTTGAGCACAAATGAAACCCAGCAGGTCCCATCAGACGGTTCAAACAGTTCGTCTCAGTTAAAGGCTATAAAAATGCAAACAGGGTGTCGAGGGAAAATGTGTCCCTGTGTCCCCTCCATACCCTCTGGAACACACCAAAGCTTGGTGAGTGACAGACACAAAGTGTTCTTCCAGGAGATTGGGGCTGGGTGGACAGTCATTTGAATAGCCACAGGCTACAGGTAAAACATGCTCCAGTACACACAGGTATTAACTTTTATCAGCCTCTATGCCTTCATGGAAAATACTTCACCATGGTTGTTGAGATAGATGTCAGAGTGGCATGGGGATGGTGGCAAAAACAACACAGTAGAGGCAATTTCCACATTGATCTCGGGCCGGATGGTATAATGGTAATAAGCAGATCTATACTGAAGACTGAAAAATGATGATGGTATCTCCAAATGAGGATGGTATTTCAAAATGACTGTGTGTAATGTACCAAATGTTTTGTGTGTGTGTGTGTTTGTGTGTGTGTGGGTGTGTGTATCTAGTACATGGCTAAATAAGCTTATTTATGAGTATTTGGGTGGGAAAACAAACAGCCAACAGGAGAAATGAATTTAGCGGCTTGAGTCATTCCTAATATAAAAACGAAGAGCAAGCAAACCTGGATGAATCACTCTGCCTTCAAAACAGTCTGGCCAGCCCAAGCTGGTCAAGCTGGATAAGCTGTCTGACCAGCTTCACTTCTGACCAGCATAGGGTCTGTTTTTGTTTAAGATTGATAGTTTAGCTGGTCTATAAGCATGATCACCCTGACCAAGCTAAACAAACTTGACCAAACTAGTTGAACAGCATGACCAGCATCACTACACTATTCGACCATGACTATGTTGGATGACCAGCATGACCAAAAACAAATGCAACATACCCTATGCCGGTCATGAGCTGGTTAGCCACATTGACTATCAAAGACCAGCTTAAACCATCTGAACCCAGCTGAAAGCAAAAGCTCATAAGGTTCTACCAAGATCAGCCACTTGACTTTCTGCTCTCATATAAGAGACTTTACCCATAAACCCGTGTAATCTGAGCTACACACAGCTGGAATACACTCTGGCACACACTGTGGCATTTAGACTGCAAGTTACATGTAGACCTCGTTAGGTCGAGGGTGTCATTTTCCCTACATCAACACATCAATTCCATTCACTTCACTTGTTTTAATGTTATGGCTGATGAGCCAAAACATTAAGATCACTCACACTGATCCTCATTAAACGATTGCTCAAGCTGTGAGCTGGGGGGCTTCATGGCCCACTGGGGACCACCAGTGGGCAATGAAGCACTCTCTACTGGTCCGCAGGCCCATCTTCAGGGAGGGACAGTAGGCCAGTGGGCATGTAATGCCACTTTAAATCACAAAAATTCTGTGTGCAAAACTTTGTAGAAGTATAGAGAGATCAACTCTGTTCAAATGATAAACACTATCATCATTAATGCAATTTCACAAATAATATATCACAGAAGAAAAACAAGGTACGGGCACCTGATGCAGACCTTTCTTAAATGAAGACACCAGCATGTAAAACCCAGATTACATCAGATACAATGTGATGGCATGAGCAGATGTTTTCACAAACACATGCCATATTAAACTGTTGTTAATTTTTTTCTGGTTCTCAAATAATGCTGGATAAGAAGCCATAAACATAACGTAATATTGGGACTGTGAGTAGCTACTCTCTGCACTCTTCCCACGAATACCATGATACTATTTAAAGATGATATGACACTATCAGTAAAAAATATGCCTCAAATTGAGTAGGCCTGCATGTGCCACCAAAAACAGCTCTGACCCATGGAGGGCATGGACTCCATAAGACCACTGAAAGTGTTCTGTGGTATCATGCACCAAGACATTAGCAGAAGATCCTTTAAGTCCCATAAGTAAAGTAGGGCCACCACTAGCATTAATGAACCTTGGCCAGTTCACCTTTATGTCATTGCATTGACCACTACATGCCCCACAAGACCCACTTGATGTTCTGACCCAGTCATCTAGACATCATCATTTGATTCTTGCTAAAGTGGCACGAATGCTATGACTGCCCATTTTTCCTACTTCAACAACTCCATTTTATTAATATTATGGCAAAACATTAAGACCATTAAACCGATGGATACTGAATTAAAATTATACAAAGTGTTCACTTAGTTGGTGACCCTGCAAGCAAATTGTACTTTTGATTTAGTTGTTTTATGGCTTTGAAATAACACAGTAAAGGATGACATTGAAGCAAAGTAAACTTAGGACCCTTATTGCTGCTCCCCAACCCCAGTAATACCCTAAACCACACTCACATTAGAAGACAATATGAAAGATGTAGAAACTAGAGCTGCACAATATATCATTTCAGCAGTGTCATCGCAATGTGTGCATGCACAAGAATCACATTGCAAGGTGTACAATGTCATACAAGACAAAGTCATACATGTCATGCAGGTTATATCTGCCCAATACTGGGTCTCAATCCTCAATCCTCATAATTAGTGCATTATTAATATCATTACATGTCGAATCTTTGCATTCTGGAGACATTTGGGGAAATTGTCTGTATTTTAATATTACAAAATATACTGCAGAACAACAATCACAATGCCAATTGTTTTTTTTTTGCCAGTATCGTGCAGCCCTAGTAGAAATCCTCCACTGATCACCTTGTAGAGCTGAAGTACAGGTGGGCAGATCAATCCAAATATCGATAATATCGATACCAACACTGGTATTGATATTGATCAATACTTGTGTAAAATGAGGTGGGGAAGGTACCCCCCTTCCCACCCACTACCCCGTCACACAGAACGGAGCATCGTGTACCCCCCCCTCCTCCACCCCTTCATATAGCAACCCCAGTATCGGTATCAATATTGGTGATATCAGACCGATACCAAAATTCCCGGTATCGCCCACCTCTAGCAAGGAGACATCCATTGCTAACAAACCAATGTGCAAAACTCAGTCATTAACAAAGCTGGGTTGTACCATCATGCCTTTCATGTGATAAGTGATGCTTCATGCTGAGAAAGTCACTGAGCAGAAACAGTGTCAGTAAGAATGTGCTGAGGGAGTCGGTACCCTATAAGTACATGAAGTCTGCAGATATCTTATGGAAGCATATCACTGCATTATAATCACAAGGCTCATTACTCATCTGCTGTGGGAGGAAAACACTCGAATTCCACACATTTGCTCAGACATCCATCAAAGCGTCATTTAATACAGAAGCTGGAGCAGAGCTTCTAGGGCTGATGGCATTCTCTGTCAGAGGCAATCCATTTATGCATTACCTTCACAGAGGGGGCCATGCACCTGATGAGTTCATTCATCCACCAGGAACATCAGGAACCATGCTTCACTATAATGCCTCTTTGTTCATAACACAGCTCGCACGGTAATTAAATACATGTTCAGGCGGCTAATGCAGTCGCTAATGTGCACTGCTGTAATATATCAGCATTGCTTGCATCCCTTTTGCATATATTTTCTGGGCAGTAAGCAGGCCTGAGGTGCAGCCTGGTCACCTGTAGCTTCATAAACCCTGCTTTGTCTCCCTGCTGCTCTGCGTGGCTTTGCAAATGAAAGCTTATCAGATAGCATCCATATGCCCACACAGACGTTTTGCATGTTTTCTCTGTCACCAGTGCCTCGTTCCCTGCCATAAATCTTGATAACGCCTACGAATCAGGTCAAGGTGGAGAACTCCCCCGTATGCCATACTGCAGTTGAAAGATGTGAGCCCTCAGTTCTCCCCCACTTCTCTATTCAGTGCACTTCAACAAATAAGGGATCAGGTTTCGCGTTATTAACATCAGAGCGTAACATCTACTGTGACAAGAAGACATATCACTGTGCAAAATACCTCAAATCCAGAAATGGTTCTCAGACTATGACTCATATACGGTGGATACGTCTACACATATCATTAGATGATGTCATATCTAGAGTTACTTTTATACAGTCAGAATATGGAGTGGACAATTTCCAGATATGACTAATGCCATATTTCGAGGGCATTTGTGGATACTTTATATCAGGGGTGTTCAAGCCCGTTCCTGGAGTGGCATTAGTTTATTGCGAGGTAGTAGGTCTGAGCATGGAAATCAGCAGACAATGGCCTACCTCATATAAAGTATTCAAATACGCCCTCAAAATATGGCTTTATCATAATTCCATATTTTGACAAGGACAAACTGGTGCCAATCCAAACATCATCTAATGCCATAATCAGAGAATATCCACCTAGGATTTCATCATTTATGACTATTTTGAGAACCAACTCTGGGTATTTCACACAATGTATTTGCATATATATACAAACACACACACACCGTATTTTCCGGACTACAGGGCACACCTGACTATAAGCCGCACCCGCAAAGTTTAAATCTACTGAACTGATAACGTAGTTTAACTGAACATAAATGAACTGATCAGTTTCTGAACGCTGCCTGGAGCTTAAAATGAAAAGTGCTGATCAAACAAAACAGAAAGGTTATTGATTGGTTGATTCATCGTCCTCCTGCTCACTGAAACCACTGAAGTCATCTTCAGTGTCGGAGTTGAACAGCCTTAGAAGAGCTTCGTCACATACCGGGACTTTTTCTGTGTCGATGTCAGTGTTGCTCTCCGTGTCGCTGTCATCCCGGGGTGAACGTCAGTGGCTCTGACGTTGTGGTGCCCTCTTCACACAGCAGTCCAGCCTTTCGGAAACCATAGGTGACGGTATATTCACCGGTAATTTCTCTGTGGTGGTGGCTGCTTGCGTGTGCTAACTCAAAATAAACGTTGTCTTCTGTGATTTCCAACTTTGACTTCCCACCTTTTTCCCTTTCTGCTAAAGCGCCCCCTGGCAGGGTGAAGAAAAAGCCGCACCTCATTATAGGCCGCATGGTTTAAAGCGTGGGAAAAACGTAGCGGCTTATAGTCTGGAAAATACGGTATGTGTATATATATATATATATATATATATATATATATATATATATATGAAGGTATGTTTAAAGTTTACTGAAATGTGGCAATTTGATGAGAATACGTACTCTGTAGAACACATTATATACTTAAAAGAACCAAAATTACCCCTTATAGAACCAAAAGATTTTTACTATTGTTACGAGCCTTTTTCCGGACCATATAGGATGTATCTGATCACAGACCAACGCTGTACAGAGTGTCATCCTTGTTAAAGAACATGCTGAAGATGAGTCTGCACACATGGTTTCAGAACACTGGCGATACCTCCCACTAATCTGAGAGTGAAGGTGCTCAGGTCCTCCTGCGGAGGTCACCTCTGGGCCGACTAAACCAGCGCTCGGAGACAGCACACCCACTTCAAATATTCAGCACAGCAGAGAGAGGAATGCGCTCCTCTCCGTTTAGATTTAGGGGACGACTGGAAACAAGCAGGGGGTTTTCCCCTCAAGCGCCAGACTCTTGACTGAGTAAATGAGATGCCATTCTGTCAGTGAACTCCACGCGGTCTTCTGTGTTGGACGGGACGTGACTCAGCCAACTCATTCACGGTGTATACTCACATGCAACACCCTCACACTCATATTTGGACAAGAACACAAACATTCTGTCTTTGTCCACACCCCCATCTTACAATACAACCCTAACCATGTTTCCTCCGAGCTTATTTTGGAGTGGATGACTAACAGAGCTTCTTCACTTCCTCATTTCGTTAACAGATGTTTAGTCTTGCCTCTTCAAACAAGAAGCTCACGGCAGTGAAATCTCCCACTGTGACACATTTTGTGTACATTTAAAGAACATTGCGGAAGACGTCGCTTGAAACATCGCAGATATTTTAAGAGGTTCTAAGCAGGGCTAAAACACTGGCTTGTCAGTTCAACACTTCATGCGGTTACAAACAATTGAACTTGTTTTATTCAACTCAATCGGGTACTTGGAATGAATCACTGTTTCATATTGAAGTTTTGAAGTGTCAGATGAAGACGTTGCACAGCATCCCCAGACACTGACAAGTAGGCCTGCAATTACTAAAATGAGGAGAGATTTCAATCTCATCAATCCAATCCATTAAATAAAAGCTGTTTTAAAGGATCTGAACTGTCAGGTGTTCCATACCGCGCAAATAGTGGAAGTGCTTTTTGAGATGTGAAATGAGGTAAACACTGGGTGGTATAGAAACTTCATTTTGGCTTCGCATTTTTTCAAGGCATGTGTTTATAACAAGGCTGCAAAAAATAGCACGTTTTATAGTCACATATTGAAACCTACAATTGATTATTCACATTATGATTCACTCAAATATCAAGCACTTATGCTCCATCAGCTTTTAAATTTAGATAAATAAAATTTTACCTTGTTTAAAAATTCACTCTGTTTATGAAATGTCCTGCTAATAGGGCAACACTTAGGTTCAGTTCCCTCCAAAGATTTTCTGTTAGGTTCAGGTCTGGAGACTGGCTAGGACACTCCAAGACTTTGAAATGCTTCTTACGGAGCCACTCTTTAGTTGCCCTGGCTGTGTGTTTCGGGTCACAGTCATGCTGGAAGACCCAGACAGGAACCACCTTCAATGGAGTTTGCTAACCTAAATCTTGCGATACATGGCCCCATCCATCCTCCCTTCAATACGGTGCAATCTTCATGTCCCCTTTGCAGAAAAACACCCCCGAAAGAATTCCACCCCCATGGTCACGCCTGAGTCATCCATATGGTACTTGGCAAACTTCAAACTGGCCTGGACATGTGCTAGCATGAGCAGGGGGGCTTTGCGTGCCCTGCAGGTCAATATGGTATCGTTGCCAATGCAAGTGCTTTTATTTCTGAGTGAATGAAAATCATAAAAACAAACAAGATGACATTTCAGAAAGAGTTTTGAATAAAATTTGGAAATGTGTGAATGTAGCCTAACAGTTAACATTGGACTCAACTGTTGTGACACTCAGCCTGTGTCCATATGAGACTTCCATGCCTCAGACACACACACACACACACACACACAAAGTGAAGGTGCTGCACATGCATCATGATGGCGCTGCCTTATGGCTCTGTAATGATTGTATTGACGTTCATGTGACAGGCAGCTGCTCAGTCTACATGTTTTCACTGCAGCTCAGTATCAAGATTAAGGGAATTATTACTGTATAAATAAGTAATAATTTAATAAACTATAAACTTTGGAAAATAACCAATAATTCATGTGTGTCCTGAGCCATTCAGCTCCAGAAACATGCAGAGTCATTGCAGCTCTAATTTCCATTATTGCAACTCAAACATTAAATGAAAAATATCCTTAATTTTAATGGAAGTCGATGTAAAAAGATTTAATTTCAAGTAAACCTGGAGGATTTCTATTGGCCCATTTATCAAAATACACAGAACAGCTGCCAGATTTCAATGTCAACGAGAGAAACTGTAAAAATAATATAACCTGTCAAATTGCTTTTTTTAGTGGGTTGATCAAACCCCTCTACTCATAAAAAACACGCCAACACTCCTCAACAAACAAGTGCTAACAAAATCATGTGTTTTCTTTTGTTTTGTTTTTTTTAAGATGAGTGTACAGTAAAAACAGTTCTTCCTTCTCTCTCTCTCTCTCTCTCTCTCTCTTTATTCTTCCCTCTCTCTGCAATGTGAGGGTGTTACACCTACAAGTTTGATCCTGTTTCACTACAGTTTCCTCTTTGTATCTCCCCCTGGGACTGGACCTGAAACTGGTTTGCACTCGTACCGGAGAATAGCATCTAAGAGAGAGCAAGAGAGTAAGAGAAGGAGAGAGAGAGCGGAAGTCTTCACCACACACTCCCGCCACCCTATCTGATTTTAGAACAACCACCAACCAACAGAGCATCCCCAGCCAATGGGCTGCAGCTCTGCTCCTCCAACTTACCAGTTCAGAGGAACTGTGGTGAGCTGTTTTGTGTGAAAGTGAAACACAGTGTGAAGCAGCTTAGTGGGCCCCCCAACCAGGCTCTTACTACAGATAGTGTTTCAGGCCTTGGAGTCAGCGATGCTGAGAACCTTTCTCAGATGCCCTAGGAAAGTGCAGATACGGAGATAAGGGCTAAAAATAGGGTCAAACATGCTCAAAGTCTCCAATGGGGCAATTAGTCATTGTGTTTCACTCCAGAGCTAAATACACTCATCGTCACAAAAATTGTACCCAGAAGGTGTCAGACACTAATGTTATTGGAAAGGAAGATAAAGATCACCAAGAACAATAAATGATAAACGAATTGACTGATATGGACAATATTTATTGATCTACTGATACAGAAGTATTGTCTCTCAGTATGGCATCAGGTTTAATACAACATGACAGACGTCTCGGCATGGAGTTGTAGAGGTTCTTAATGGTGTCCTGACAAACCATCCCATGCAGCTTGAATATTCTCCCTCGGTTCCTGCAGTTTATGCTGTAGGGGTGGAGAGCTGATATCACATCCATCAGCACCCCACACAGTTTCAATCGGGAAAAAGTCTGGTGATGGTGACTGGCCATGGCATAGCATCTGTGTCAAGGCAAGCTTTAGAGACCGCTGCAGTATGCCGACAAGTGCTGTTCTGTTGAAATAAAGCACCAAGGTGTGCATTAAGAAACATTAGGGCCACTGGTCGCAGAACCTCATTAATGTAACGTTGGGCTGTCAAAGTGCCTGCAATGACCACTGTGTCTCCACACACAGACACCAAGATAAAAGTGGGAATTGTCACGGAAGTCGATCCAATGCCATTCTGACCGCATGGCAGCCTAGCACAACACAACTCCAGTTTTACATTGCAATCGGTTGGTTCTTTCTGGGTGCATCTCTTTTTTTTGGTGATGAGTGTAACTCTGCAAACAAGCGGAGCTGGTGGACAAGGGTAACTGGGAGGACGTACGTCTTCCTTCAGTCAACTTTCAGCATCCTTAACAGTGCTTTTGCCACACAAAAGCAACAAAAGTAAAAATTCAAGAAGTGTGTAATTAGTCAGCCTGTCAACGCTTTCAGTCCCGCACGCACTGATGGATCTATCCATGCTGAGATACTATATTGCTGTATGCGTCCTAATCCATATGTGAATATGTCTCCTTTATGATAAGTGGCGTTCAGCACATGGCTCTACGAAAGCTCTGATTGTTCCTTTGAATAAATCTGGAATGTTAATTCGGCATCCTGGAGATGTACTGTATATTTCACAGTTATAGATGAGTGAACAGAGCAGTATTATGTGCTGTGTGCCATTTAGCTTCACTAATGCTTGTTCTATTTATCTGCCCTGAGAGCAACACGTCCACTTAGGCCCCATTTGAGAACTTATAAGGCAACTGCTGATCCATCCATTATTGCTGAAATGAAGTCTCAGACAGGAGATTGAGATTCTGTTGATATTCTCCAGAGTCTCCATCCACAGAGTCATATTCTGAAGAGAGCACATTCACGCATACAAAAACGCTTAATTTGCATGAGAGACGTTTCAATAATGTTTACTTTTAAACTGTAATTCTAAGTGAACCACAGAAGCCTGGATCCAAGGCCTGACTTTCTGGGCCAGTGTGGAGGCAGGAGTATCCATAAAGTGTGGGCATCTCTGGTCAAATGACTTTATTTATTTATTTATTTATTTATTTTCCCTGGGGAACATAAGTTATACATTTTAATGCACATTAAACTGTGCAATTACTAGCATAATTTACTATATTGTTAAGAACACAAATATAAAATAATCAGATTCAGATTTTCACTCAAAGCAATATGACGTAGCATGTTAAGCTTAAAACAGCAGGTCTACACTGTTCCTTGTCATGCATCTGTCCTGTCTGGCTCTCCCGCCTTTCCTTCTCATCACTGTTTTGTTTTGTTTTAATCCCCCCCAAGTGCTTCTTTGCACGTCTGTTCAGTTTCAGACTTGTCTCTGCCTTTGCTCTGCCCTGTTCCCATCTGTCTCATTTGTAACCCTGCCCATTCAGTCCAAGGTGTGGTTAATCAAGTCCACGTATTTAAGTTCCCTTGTTTCAGTCCTACTGAGTGTTTGTATTTGTGCTGGTTACTGTGTGTGTGTCAGATACCGTGTGTTTATGTCAGTGTGTGTGCTCCGTCTGGTATCCTTATGAACATTTCTTGCATTCGTACATGTTCAAAACCCAGCAGGAACGTCCACCTCCCTTCGTCCTCTCTGCGCACCCCGTGAAAGAAATCATCATTCAGGTAAAATATACTGGGATATGATTTTTCTGTCCATATCGCCCAGCCCTAGTAACAGGGAGAAAAGCATCTCTTTCATTGCCAATCTGGGCTAAAATGCTGCTATGGAGCTTGGATGGAGGTGTTCAAACGTATTATTTCCAATGGAAAGCGCAGATGGATTTCCATGGAGTACGCAGTGGCAGACACATGGGGATATATTAAGTTTTATATGTTTAGCACAATGTGCAATTGTTGAGCAGGTACAGAGATTGCATCCTATCTTTGTGCCCAACCAGCAAACACCACACATACCACAAGTGGTATTGACAGCACTTTCTGCATATGTGAGCAGTGAGCACAGCTGCCTTCAGTATGAAAACGTCTCATTCGTGTAACATCCTATATTACCGCCTCAGTCCACATGCTTCTGTCACCACCGATGTCCCTTTTTGTATATCCCAGCTTGTCAACAATTGAAAGTGTACAGCTATCCACAAGGGGACGTAGAAATTTTATTACATTTTCCACCAGTAGGGGGAGCCCCGGAGCCCAAACTTTGCAGATTTTGCATAATGTTGCTTTAAAAAAACAAACAAAACATATGAGGAGGATGATTCAAGCTTTCATCTATGATTGTATGAAAGGTGTGATGGTTAAAATGCTTAAGACTTAACATTTTCAAACCAAAGGTCACTTACTGTAGAACCTGCCGTGGCATTGAGCAGCACTACACAACAAGCCTGTAATGATAAAATCTAAATAAGTGGAATTGCAAAGCGATGGTTTGTTGACAGTTTTAAATTGACTTTCACTGATGGATATGCAAACGATTTTCACAAATTTAAAAACTTCAGGGCGGCTCTGATTAAAACTAAGGATTTTAATAATATAAAGGGTCAGATTGCTGACAGGAATGCATAACTCTGTCAAAGTGAAGCACAGTAAATCTATTGTATTTCTGTGAGCCAGCACATTCCAGATGTGATGCAATCTTTGGGAAACTGACACCAAAAATGTTGAACACAAACTGTTCTAGCTCCTCCAGCGTGTCCGTAGGCAGAAACGAGTACAGTAGTTGTAAGAGGTTTACCAACACTAACTATGGACATGAAAGTCACGGCAATATGGAGCTCTAAATGCTTTCTTGAGCTGTTATTTTTGTTGGGAATGAGTGACAACATACATCTTTAATAGAAGATAAACAAGGATCCTCAATTCATAAATATCCACCCACTTGGATGATTTATTCAGTGGTGCTGAAAGTTCCCAAATATCTTTTAACTTGACAAGATCAGACCTAGTTTTTAGGTCATATTGCCCAACCCTAGCAGCTACAACCCAAGAAACACAGAATCACAGGTCTGCCATGAACTGGAAGCAGCTGAAACTAAACTCAAGAATGATGCCCCTGCTCCAAAAACAGCACATATGAGTTTGCAGATGAACACAGAGCTAAAGAACAAACTTTTGGTGGAAATATTTCTTCTCAGCTGCAACAAAGATTGAGATGTTTGGCCACAATGAGTAGAGGTATGTTTGAGGGAGCAAAGGTGAGGCATCCAACCCCAAGAACAGTGAACCAACTGTTAAACATGGTGATAGTAGTATCATGTTCTGGGGCTGTTTTGCTGCCAGAACTTCTACACTGCACAAAATGGATGGAATAATGAAGAAGCAGAACAACTCCACAAATCAAAAGTGGTAGTTCTAACAGGACAATGACCCTAAATATAGCAAAGGTGGTCATGAAATGTTTAAAACCATGTCCAACACATTTAATAGAATTAACTGAACTCCACTAAAACCAACCATTCTGCTAAGAAGAGTGTCCATATGTACAACCCTAATAAGTCAAAACAATATCAATTTAAATACAATGTAAATTGTTATTCTTAGATTATTAAAGTGATGAATGATAGCCTGAAACCACCAGAGGTTCCTTGGAGTTTATGAGATTCCATCAAAAACGTACTGAACTGAGGTTTGAGGCATCTAAGCACATTATTCAAGTATTTATTGTAAATTATTAGAACATTAGAACAGAAAACAGTAAAAACAAGAGCTTCTCATTTTGAAGATAGAGGTTGAGATCTTGCGAGCTAATTTGAAGAACAGCTGCATGTCCTTTCCTTTAAAAAAATGTATAGATATAATAATTAGTCCTGAACATCAGAAATCACAGGACCACGTATTGACTTCTGGGTTTTTGTTTTGTTTTGTTTTTTTCATATTGAAAACGCAAAGTTTGTCTTCGGTGCTAAAATTATCAACTTAAAATGTGTTAGAGCAGAAAAATCACAAAACTCTGCTGCACGGCAGCCCTTCAGGAATTGGAGTCGGGAGTTCCCTGGTGTCGTTGAATATTCACTACAAAAACAAAAAATGGTTCTGTGCCGTTCTCTCATATCTCATTACATAGCTTCGTAAAGCTGACACGATTAGAGCAAATGAATTCTTGACCCACAAGATCCCCACATAAAACTTGGGGAGGGTTATTGAAAGGTGCCAAATGCTGAAAAAGCAGAAGATCCCTTTGGGTGCTGGCAAGCAAAGCTGTTTATGTCTTGGTAAGTCGGCAGAAGAAAAAGCAACAAACAACAACGAAAACAAAAAGAGAACCAACTTCTTGGCATTTCATGGAGTGGACTTTCTGAAGTAAATCCAAAAGTGGTTGCATAATCTGTCCCCTGCTAGAACAACAACTGCAGCCTAGATGCTCGTGGTGATGATAGTGACAGGGGGAGTGAGGCGTCCTGTAATAGAAAAGTATCAAATTGAATTTGTGATCTAATGCATTCTGCAGCTCTTCCTTGAGTTTCTGAGGAGGCACATGACACGCTGTCCGATTTGTTAAACAAAGTTGAGGCACAAAAGCGGATAGAATTGGGCAACTGTTCTGTATTCACAGAGGATCCTTGTCTGACACACTACTGGCTATTCAAATGACTTTTCCATTAACCCACAGTGCTCTCACATCCAGAGAGCCTGGCTTAAGTGTACTCCACATGTGCGTAGGCCATACATGTGGGTGTGCATGTGGGTGTAGGTGCCTCAATATCGCCACAGTTTATATCACCGTAAGAGCACTTGCATTACACATGATGCTCTTACCAGGGCACCGATGTCAAGGTGAGGATAGTATACGTCCATGTCAGGAAACCTTCGACTGGTCGGTGAATGTATCAATGGTCAGAGAAGCATGAATACACTTACAGTACAGTAATGAAATGTAATGGTGTTCTAACAATACTCTAACAACACCTCATTTCAAGTCCTGAAACTGCATGGCCAATTAACAGTGTTCCTTATTCTAGGGGTCAAACTAGAGGTGACCATAATGGGTCAATGTCTCTTCTGCAAGGCCAAGTTCCCAGTGAAAGGTCTCTATTATGAAACTGCTTCCTTCTGTCTCCTCAGCAGAAAACTGGCAAAATGACAAGTGTAATGGAACTGAAAAAAGCAGATGTAATTATTGAACAAAGGCTAGTCAGCACAAGGTAATAACATTAAGGTAACGTATGAAAATAACTCCCTAGAAAAGCTCCCTCCCTTATTATCTGCCTGATCCAATGATCAAATCTAATCTCAATCCATTTACTGACTGTGATGTGGTCTAATTAGATCTGAGAGATCATCTGGATGTCAACAATACAGATGTACGTTTATCTGTTTTTGTTATTTCATACTAGAAATCAGTTAAAATTCATTTGTACAGTTAAAAGTAGTGACATACAAAAATCATTCTGTCAACATTTCTGTTATTCTGAATATCTAAGTGAATTGAAGATGAACTCAATTTTTTTTTTCAACAGTTTAGGCAAAAAAAAGATTTAGAGCATCCAAAGATACTTGAGAAGAAACCACACAAGCCAATGTCAGGGTTTTTTTTACAATGAAGCATCAAAACATGTCAGAATGTATTTTGAAAACGAACCCTGTGGATTGATGGAGTTATAATATGACTTTTAGCCACAAAAAGCAAAAGTATGTTTGAAGAAAAAGCATGCAAGGCTCCTGCAAAGAACACCTTTCCAACTGTTAAACAATGGGCAGATTGATCAGGCTTTAGGTTTGTGTTGCAGTCAGAGCCACAGTGGTGGCTTGTATTTGTAGTGGAAAGAGTGGATTAAAATAAATACCAGCAAATTCTGTAAGCAAACATGAACACACAAACAACTGCTCTCTATCATGGACAATACCAGTCACCCATTACACCCTGTAATCATTACACCCTGTAATCACAAACCCGAGGAGTTTCTTTAGTTTAACACTGCGGTCACTGAACTACTCTACTGACCGACTCCAGTGATCATTTGTTCCAACATTCATCAGACTTTTTAACTCTGCCTGGGGGGGGATGGGGGGTGGTGTGAGGCTACTGACTGACAATAAAGTATCTAAGTATCTATCTTTCTAAAATCACAAGCTAAGGATGAAAAGAGGATGAGCTTCTATAGGAAAATTAACCTGAACACATGTCAAACAAGTTGAAGGATCATACCATATCAATATTGTTAGTTTATTATATAATTCATTTACATCCTACTACTATTATTATTATTATTATTGTTATTGTTATATAATTAATCCAATTACACTAACAACTTAATTGAAAATTTGACATTTCAATGTTTCTTTTGTCATAGATTATTTTAAATATTTATAAACATTTATGAACAAAAAAAAATCCTGACAATTCAATTTCTGGGGCTTTCAAAGGAAGAGAATCTTTTGGAGAAAAAAAAAGATACAATTCATAAAACCATGCCTTTCCAACTGTTAAACATGGGGATGGCCAAATCATGTGTTGCAACCAGTGACTCAAGGAACATTTTATCAGTAGATGAAAGAATGGGCTAAATTAAATACTGAAAGGTCTGGAATCAAATGTGAAGTCTATACATAAAGCATCTGTAAAGATATTTTATCCATAGATTTATGGAATATGACAAATTTGAACTCAGTTCTAATATTTAGCCTCAGTGCTCAGCATGTGTTACATATTCAGATTCAGATATGTTTCAGTCCTGGTAGAAAAGCATTCCAGGAGGCTTTCGTTAAGCTTGTGAATCAGAATCAGAATCAGAACTGGCTTAATCTGTTTACTTTTTAAAAATGAATTCTTTGATTACTTGTGTACGGTACCTTTAGAAACATACTACTGAATGAATAAATGAATGAATTAATGAAAATACACAGCACATTTCATGCTTCCCAAGGACACTGTACAACATTCTTCACAATCATACTCAACACTCAACCAACACACATCAATGAAAAGCAGTAGCCAACTGCACACAGTGTCCTCTCTACTGAAATAACCATCCATCTGGAGCACTGTATTGCGCACTGGACAGCCAAACCACATCCGGGCACACACACATACAGCCATTCATAATCATACATGCTTATTCACACACCAGAGCAAATTTAGAGCATCTCCATGTTTTCAGAGCCCAGGAGGAAAACGGAGTCCCTGGAGAAAACCCACGCAGACACGGAGAGAACATGGAAACTCCAGATATTTGAGCCCAATATCCCAGTGCTGGGAGATGAATGTGCTAAGCACTAAGTCACAGGCCACCCAACGCAGCATGGAGGTGAACTCAGACGCTAAGTCAACTGACCAACTTAAACAGCTTGTACAAATAAAAATGTCACATACATAATTCATCAAAATAATCATTCATTAATCCTAATCGGAAATGTTGAATAAATCATGATACTGCTTTGAGGTAGGGCCGGGCAAAATATCACATACTGATATATCGAGGTATATTTTCTACAGTATATAAAAAATGTCCATGTTATAGTATCACATGTGTTGTGCAGGTTACCACCTGTGTACGATTTAGGTGGGTCATTTGTGCCGAAAGGGTTTGGTTTTCAAAGGGACAACAGTCTTGTTCAAAATATGTTGTAGAAACATTGTTATTGAAGGCTACTATTTAAATCCCCACTGCGTGACTAAAAAAGGTTTATCTTATCTGATCTAATCTTATCTTAAAAATATAGCCTGACGTTTCTGGTGTTACAAACACTGACACTTTATTATGGTTTATATTGGCTATATATCGATATTTACATCTCAGTTTTGCAGAAACCTTTTTTCTGCTCCCTCGATAAATACAGCAAAAAAAGTTGGAAGAAGGATGTCATGGGATGTCCTACTTTTTCACATTGTATATATTGCCATTCAGCTAAAATATATCAGGATACGACTGGTCCATATCGCCCAGCCCTATCATACTATATATCTGCTTTTCTCTTTCATAAGCATATCAATATATAGTCATATCACCCAGCTCTAGTTTAAGATCAGCACTAGTGGTGATTGTGAAGAAAATTATGGGATGGATGGGACGGTTCTCATGTTTGCATATATCTAGATGCCCTTAATGTCCTGTGAGGCTGATCAGAGTGTGTACAAAATCACTGCCGAATAATAGCTTGAGGGTTCAGAATGACCTTTTCAGCATTTAGTTTCATGACAGCTTAGCAAGCTGGCGATTCTGATGTCAGGAGCAGATGAAGAGATAGAAGAGGCAGTTGTTAAATATATGTCTCAGTAAATTGTCTTCCTCTCTTATTTCATGTTGATCTGCTGATCAAGATGTCACATGATGATTGCCACTCATTTGAATAAACAATGAACTGGATTTCAGCTTCCGAGAATAAATGTGTGATAGCAGGCAGAACGAATATTAATGAAACCATTATAGTTCTCAGGAAGTGTGTGCATGCTAATGAAACCACTACAGTTCTCCACAGCCCTGAATACATTTTACAAAGAAATACCAGTAAGTGGACACGAGCCTTTTATTCTCAGCTTTGAAGTGGCTTGGGGGAAACTGTCATGCACAGACAAACATGACAATACTTTGCTCCACTTCTGACTTACTGGTATTAAAGTACTGAGACTAACACACACGTGCTTCATTGTGTGTTCATACAGGCGCAGTTGTGTTTTCATTCACTAGTCAACAATCAAAGTAACCTCCTGTTTCATTTGGTCTCACATCAAGAAGAAACATAATGGTTCCAGATAATGGAAAGGAGGGTTGGAAATCTAATGGAAATCTAGGGCTGCGCGGTATTTGCGGGGAAAAGACATTTATATGTCTATATATTTATGATTATTTATATTTATGTTTATATTTATGATTTTTTTTTCTGTGAGAAATATTGCGATATTCACCAAATTTCAGACGTCAGTGTTCCAACATGTCACGGCATTAATAAAGTCCTCTGTATATCAGAGATCTGAGTAAAATAAATGACACTGGGCAGATAGAGTCTGATTCAGGTCGATCTGTCATGGAAAATAAGTTTGACTTTTGCATCCAGCAGCAAAAAATTGTAACATTGAATTAAATTTGACTTTCATGACAAGATACGAATATTGCAAATGAATATTGAAACAAAATATCGAGCAGCCCTAGTCCAAATTTCATGATGAACCAGTAGAAATGCTCCAATCTGACTTGGAATTAAATCGTTTTTCGTTTTCCACTGAACCATAAGAAAGTTTCTTCTTTCTCCAGTAAATTTCACATTTTGCAGATACAGTTTGGTTTATACACTCAGGATGTGTTGAGTGTTTGTGTTTTCAGACCCACAGATATCCATTACGAGTGTTTTCCAACCCTGTTCCCGGAGGCACACCTGCCCCGCACGCTTTAGCTTTAACACACCCCTTGCAACTCTGAAGGATTGTTAATGAGCTGATTAGTTGAGTCAGGTGTGTGGGGAGCAGGGTAAGCTCTGAAACATGCAGAGCAGGTGTGCCTCCAGGAGCAGGGCTGGGAAACACTGGTATAGAGAGTCTTGGTCCAGTGAAAACCAATCAAATTTATTTAAATCTCCCCAAAGTGTTCATTTAATCCCTGCTTCGTTAGTTTATATTCAACTGAGGATCTAAATTTTATTTTGTTATTCAGTTATTAACTGACTCTCAAAACAACTTTAGGAAATAAACATGAGGCTGTACTTGATTTTCATATCTGATCCATTTTTGATCATTTTTCAAATCTATTGACTTGTTTTTGTTTTGCATTTGATCCCTATAGTTTTATTTAATTTGGAATCAACACAATAGTCGTGTAGGTCATAATGTCCCTTACTACCAGCTCTAAAGGGCTAATCGTTCTTAGGAAACATGACTCCACTGGTGTCATTGTGATGCAGTGACTGTGGTCATGCTTCTTTTATAGGTAATCAGCGAGAGAATTTACATTCCGTATATTCCAGACTATAAATCGCACCGGACTATAAGCCGCACCCTGGAAAATAACATATATAAGAAGACAAAGCTGCACCTCATTATAAGCTGCATGGTTTAAAGTGAGGGAAAAAAGTAGCTGCTTATAGTCCGGAAAATACGGTAATATTGACATACATACATTATATTTTAGAAAACAAAAAATTTGAAGATCTGGATGATTTTTATGATTGTCATGTTGTCTTTCTTGACAGCATTTATTTCCCCTGAACTAAAGAAACTCCAAATTCTACACTCCATTCTGAATACTATAAGGTACAGACTATATAATAAATGCAATGGTGCAGGTTTGACAGGTAGGACATAATACATTTTGTAACAGGAAGTGATGAAGTGTTGCTATGCCTTCATATTCAGTCTCCTGCTGCCTCTGTACTCGAATCATTGTCTGACATTTTTTTTCTAATTTTACCAGACATGAGTAACTCCTCCCTTTCCATTTCAATACAATGAACTGCACTGTGGGAAAATAGTGTCAGCTGAGGCCATACTCACGTAGTGAGTAATCATAGACGCTTGAGTATACTCAACACTGACATTTTTATCTGTAAAACACACCGAAATCTCAAACACTAGCCAGTATTACTAGTTAGTATGCAGATTAGACGCACAAGACAGTAACTTCCAGGTCACATTATTCAGTCAAATTAGATATGATCTGTTTTTCATTTCCTACTTTTGACTGGAGCACACAACTGAAACACTTTTTTGGTATCAGATTTCAGACGATCAAATGGAACAAGGAACATTTTGCTTATTATTTAACAAAAAAAATCATTTTTCATTCATGAGTTCCATATTTTACACACATCACCTTCATTCATTTTGTTACTGATTTGTAATTTAGTGAAACCTTTAAATACTGTAATAATGGGAGATTCTGGATTTCTGATTTTCATGAGCTATAAACCATCCTGATCAACAAACAGTAAACAAAATGTCATTTAATATCATATTAATCTGACTCTGAATAAAATCTGAAATTCTGAACGCAAATGAAATTTTTCACAATATTCTAATTTTATGAGATGGACTAGTTTATGTGTTTTCTATATAGTTATTGTGTTTATTTTATTACACGGGACCTTCTGTTCTTCAACTAATGTTTGTTAAGCTTATTATTATTATTATCATTATCATTATTATTATTATTATTAATAATAATATCGTTGCCGTTATTTATTTGGAATTTCAGTTGAATATGAAAAGAACAAATGATACACAGGTTATTGAGGTCTAATGTTTGCTAAAAGCCCGTCCCTTAACAACTTCCATTCCATCCTGTTGGACCATTAGACTTACAGTTTGAGTAGAAAACTGAATAATGAGGATTGAACACCAGCCTTGTCTGGGCTGATGGACTACATTTAGCGTAGGGAGAACAGAGTGAAAGACTGACTCTTGGAGGAACCTTCTTCCATAAAGTGTACCGAATTCTACACCACAGCAGTGGCGTTTGTGGAGTCTGAAATAGTGCAGGGTGCACTTAATTAACTTCAGTGTCAAAGGGTCAGCAGCTCTAAAATGCCTCTCCTGTACGCGGCCATTGCATCCTTGAGTAATTCTCAAATCCCTGGGCTGCAACCGGCCTCCAGTTTTTTTGGGTCAGAGCTCAGGGATTCGGTTAAGGATTCCTTTGAGGCTGGAAGTGTTTCATGCGGAGCTTTGCAGGAAGAGCTGCAACAAAAGCTGAATTCTCTGGACTCCGTTTTGGATATCAGTGTACTGCTGATAAGCTCCGTTGTCTTCCAGTCTGAGGGTGCTGGCACGTCACCCAGCGGTACCAGGGATGGACTTTTATAGAGGAGTCAAATAATAATAGTGAAAGAGTGGAAACTCAAGACTGTGCAAGCGGAGCATGAAGACACCCGAGCTTCTTCACACCTTTAGCAGCTAACAAACACGTCTGTGTCCGAGGCTGAAGAGCACACCGGGTTCTGCATTCAGACAACTTCATAAGCTTTGAGGGAAAAAGTTCTTTTAAGGTGTCAAACGTGAACCAACAAGAACCCGGTCATAAAAAGGATGCATGACTCCTGTGCATGACTCAAGACCTTCTTGCAGTTATTAGGCACTGTCTAAACATGCATGGAGCCGACGTTGCATCGTCGCCGTCCAGGGGGAAATGTGCATCTCCAAAATGGTCACTTTTCAGGAGAAGGCAAAAAAAAAAAAGTTCTACACTTTGAATTGAAGTGAAAGCAGAATAAGAGATTTACAGCTTCTTTTATTGCTCTACTCATCCAGAGCAGTTTACACAGTGTCCAGGTACAGGAACAGGGTTCAAACCATGGAGAAACCTAGGAATGGAGAAAAAGTGGAGATGCATGGTTCCACTGCACAGCACACCTGTTCAATTCTACTCTTGAGGTTCATATCAGAGTGTGTCACCTGAAAGGCTGGCTGGTGGACCTCCACCAGCCTTACAGCTCCAGCACTGAGCTACACCAACCCATTTCATACATCTGGGGTGAAGAGAACATGGTGTGGGTTTCAGCCTCTACAGGAAGCAATCAAGAACTTCTCTTCACCTCAGCTGGAAGCCAACAGCCTCCAACCAGGACCCCGAAGCTGTCGGGGCTGACAGGTGGAGTAGAGCGTCTCCGCAGCGCTCGGCAGAAGATCGTCGCTCTTCGTGTGAAAGTTTCTGCATGAACAACACGACCCTGATTCCACCCAAAAGTACACAACTCACCTGCAGAAGATCAGCTCTCGGCCTCAGCACATTCTGGACGGAAAAGCGAGCGAAATAAGAGCCAAAATCTCAGTCTGGAGCTCAGCTCAACCACAGCTCCTCAACTTCCACCTGCCACACAAACAGCCAGCGAGGGGGCGGGGCTACAGGGCAGCCAAGGCCATGAATAGTCATCAGCTCTCATTTACATTTCAGAAT